>RJWJ010021643.1:0-27675 GCA_004363605.1 Indri indri | reverse complement strand
GGGTGAATGGGGCATAGGATTTCTCCAGGGACCTGCCTCCCCTGCCCCCGTGTCCACTTCTGGCTCTGGGGAGAGTGTGGCCTGGTGACCGGCATGTTGAGGCCTGGTACGGCAGCTCTGCTACGTGTGTGTGTTTGTGGGGGGCGGCTGTGGGCAGCAGCCCTCTCCCCTCCCCCTGGACGGAGTATGTCAGGACGGCAGCCAGCCCTGGGCCCCTCACCCAGACTCCAGCCCTAGGCTCTGAGTGTGGAGTGGGGAGACCCAACCCCACTCTGCAGTCCCGGACTACAAGTGGCCATAATAGAGCGGACTTTGGGGTCCGGCACACAGTCAGTGCTTAATAGATGCCTGTGGAATGGAGCCACCTTCCTGTGAATCTTCTTCCCCCACTCCAAATCACAACGGGACAGCAAGGAGACACCAACCCCCCTCTCCTGGACACAACACACACACACACACACACACACACACACACACACACACAACACGCAGGGACCCACATACACACAGACACTCAGACACGCAGGCACCGAACACACAGGACATAGCACAGACTCATGCCATCGTGCGCAAAGAGAAACGCGCTGACGCACGCCGGCACTCATGCGAAGTCACACCCGGTCACCACCACCCCCGTTCTTCACCAAGCTCCTCAAATCTGTGCATAACGAGGGAAGAGGACGCGGAGGCCACCACCGCAGACGCAGCCGACAGGCCCACGGCACTGGTCGGGAAGAACAGTCTGGGCACAGTTCGTTACTGGGTAAGCCAGGGAGAGGTGGGCACGCTGGCTACACCTTCATGGGGCCCAGATGTCAGGGGGCCCAGCGTGGTGACCAGGGGCTCCTACAGCCGTCTCCCCCATCACTAGGGAGCCCCGACTCTGTGATTCAGGAGAGGCTGTCCTCCAGTACGTGTGGGCACTTGCCCAGTACATGTGTCCGTTCCTTCTTTCATTTGTCCCCTCAGATAGTAATTGGGTACCTTCCTTCTGCCCGGCCCTCCAAGAGGGGTGGGACAGTGCCTGAAACTTGCTTGGCCTGCTGGCTTGGGAGCAAGGGAGCCCCACCATCTCTGCCGCCCCCGGAGATGAGCTCTGGCCTCTGTCCAGCCAGGCCCTTCTGGCATTCTCTTTCCTCCCTCTCTGCTCCACATCCTCAGTCCTGCGGCTGCTGAAACAAGGGTGGCGGCGTTACCCAGGCCACCTCAGCCTCCTTCCTGGGGCCCCTCATCTCCTTGGACTCTAAGCCTTGTCCTGGGGCTCAGTGTCTGGGCCGCTCCTCTTCTCTCTCTGTGCCACTCCCTTGGTGAGCTCATCAAGTGCCATGGCTTTAAATGTCATCCACATGCTGACACCCAGCAAACTCCTACCTCTGCCCAGGGGCTCCCTCGTGAACCCCAGACTCCAGGCCCACACCGAGTGCCTGACATGGCCCCAGGAAGTCCCATGGGCATCTCTAGCTTAATGTGACCAAAATTGAGCCTGTTCCCTGGCCATGGGCAAAAGCCCTGGAGTCATCCTTGGCTCCTTCCTTCCCCTCGAATCCACAGGCAGCCTTGTGTCCCATACGCGGTGCCCTGGAAGCATGATCAGCACCTGGTCCTGTTTCACCCTCTTCCCTGCTGCCACCCTGTTCGAGCTGCCATCACCTCTTGCCTTGATTGTCACAACAGGCTCCTAACTCTTCTGCCGGCTTCTGCCCTGGTCCTCTTTCAGTCTCTTCTGAGCAACCAGAGTGTCCTGTTCAGAAGTGAGATGCTGTCCCTCAATCAGAGAAAACCCCCAAGTCTTTGCTGCACATCCGGGGTGTCCCTGGGGCCTCCCGACACTTGCTCTTCCCTTGTTCCTCCTTGCTCACTCCGTTCTTACCCTGCTGGCCTCAGTCCTGCTCCTCAAATATTCCAGGCACACTCCCACCCCAGGGCCTTTGCACTTGCTGTCCTCTCTGCCTGGAACAGTCTTCCTCCAGATACCCATGTAGCTCACTCTCTTACCTCTTTTGGGTCTTTGTGCAAACTTCTCAGGGAGGACTTTCTTGGCCTCACCCCCACTCTGGAATTCCCTATCCCCGTTCTTGCTTGATTTTTCTCCGTATCATTTATGGCAGTCTAAGATATTATATCATTAACCTGCTAATTTCATTTACGATAGATTGCAAGTGCCCCCAAGGCCATATCCTTAGCACCTGGAAGACAGCCTGGCTTACAGGGGGCTGTTCCATGAAGATTTATGTAAAACGTGAATTGCTCACGTTTACAAGTGAAGGAAGAAGCTGCACTTGTTTCATGGACCCTATAACTGACTACATGCCTGTAATAGGCATGTACATGCCTGGCGTGGCTCAGTCTGGCCCAGTTCTTCATTATACAGAAGTCTTGGGTTTAGGAATACTGCGGAGGCCAGTAACAGCAGGGACAAGGTATTGGGTTGTCCCCACCTGGCTCACACCTCTGCTTTTCTGGGAAAAATTAATTTAGGAGCCATCTGGGGATATGGAAAATGGGGCACAACTCCCCTGGCAGATGCTGTGTGTGGATTGGGCCCTGCTTTTTGGGGAGGGAGGGGAGTTGCTTGACTGCTCCTTCCCTGTCCTCTCACCTCCATCCCTATCCTGAAACCCGTCCCCAGCACCACGCTCCCCCCATCACTGGCCACCCCTGCTCCTCTCAGCTCTGCACAGCTACACTTCGGTCCAGGAGGCCATTGCCGGTCACCTGGACGACTGCAGCAGTCCCACATGGCCTCCCTGCCTCTGAGGGACATGTCCTGTGTGCCCTCTGCCCCTCCCCCACTACTGCCCACTCTCCAGCCTCTCCAAGACCTCTCTGGAACTCTCGGGGACAGAGGGCAGGGAGGGGTGATTGTGCACTTGCTTATTGATTGTTTCCCCACTAGAATGCAACCGTCACCAAGGCGCCAGCTCCCTTGGTTTGGTCCCCTCTTGGATCCCCAGGACTGACAGTACTGCCCGGTGCATAGTAAGTGCTTAGCAAATATCTCATGAGTGAATGAATATATGAATCCTTTCTGAGTCCAAGCCTCAGCTCTGGTGCCACCTTCTCCAGGGAACCCTTCTGGAATGACCTCTTCTGGCTCTCCCTCAGCACAGCATGCTCCCTTCTATCCCTCCGTGTGGCATAAGTATTAACAGTAGGTCCATGGTCTGTCTCCGGACGGCTAACCCTCAGGACAGGGGCTGCTTCTGCCGCTCTCACAGCCTCCTCTGCAGGTGGGTTTGGCAAAGCTGAACTCGACCTGCCTCAGGCCCCGCCCACCCAGGGTGCAGCCCCGCCCCATCCCTGGGCCAAAGCCCCGCCTACCTCTGGGAGCCGCTCTGCCCACCTCTCTGGCCCCCAGCTCTCTTCCTCTGGAAGCCTGTGGCCTGCATGGGATGTTCTCTGTGGCATTTGGCCATGATTTACTTGAGTGCTCACTTACTCAACCAATCACTTCCTTGCTCAGTCATCAAAGTGCATTATTGGGCAACTGTGCCCTGCCAGGCCCTGTGCTGGGTGCTTGGGGTGCAGAAATGAATGGGTCACAGTTCTGCCTTCAAGAAGTTCTTAGTCTAGTGGGAGCGCACCAGGGAAATTGCAGCCAAGTGTGTTAATGGTGGAGATGGAGAAACTGCAGGGTACCGGGAAGACCCCAGAGGAGCTTCTGAATCAAAAAGCGAGGATGGGGAGTGGGAGAGGGAATCCCAGAAACATCATTCCTGTTTCCCGCTTCTCTCACCAAGCAGGTTAGAGCTTCATAGGGGATATAGAAACTCATGCCTTCCAGCTTAAAAAAACTATATATGTTGTCTAGCCCAGGACTAGCATTTTATAGATCAGGGGCCAGCAAACTATGCCAAATGCAGACTGCTGCTCGTTTTTGTAAATCAGGTTAAGTTTTACTGGAACACAGCCACGCTCCTTTGCTTCCATGTTGTCAGCGGCTGCTTTTGTGCTACAAGGGCCGAGTTGAGTAGTTGGGACAGAGACTCTGCGGCCCTCAAGGCCTAAATATTTCTTGTCTGGTCCTTTACAGGGAAAGTTTACCAACTCCTGTTTTAGATGCTCAAAAAATATTGTCAGATTAAGTCAACTCCAACCAGACGCCGGAAGCCTGCACGGCTAATGGAGTCCAAGTCTTTTGTCCGGCGACATCAAAATGAACCAAACACTCTAAGCTCTTCTCTCTTTAAAAAGAGGAAATTGAGGCATTGAGTTGTTAGGAATTGCCTCTGAAGAGTTCCGTATCTTTCCTTTATTTCACAGAAAGCATTTATGGAGTGCTTATTGTATTGCAGGAGCTGTCATAGGCGAGCAGTGAATGAGGCATGTTTCCTGCCCCAGGTGCTTGCAGCCTGGCTGGCAAAGCATGATCTCATCACTGCGCTGCCAGGGGGACCTGTGGCTCCGGGTGCGGGGCCTGGCTTTGCTCACCATTTCCTCCTCTGTAGCCAGGCCCATCTTGGCCAGGCTGCCTCTCCCCAGCGAGCTGCCTCTCCGAGGGCCCTCCCCGCCAGGCTGTGCTCTTCTTGGGCCAGTGACTGTGTGTCCCTGATCCGTCTTGGCTTCCCCAGCACTGGGCACAGAAGGTGCTCAAGCCACGCTTACTGCACTGCCAGGCTCCTGTGGCCTTAGCCCAGACACAGTAACAGGTAAGAGGTAACCAGTAACCACAACCAAATGGCCTTTAAGGAATTCCATTTAAGAGGAATGTCTTGAGGGAATTCATAAAAGGAAATGAGGAGCACAGTATGATATTTTTTCCTCTTAAAAATAAAATCTATAAATTGCATCGTGTTCCCTTCCTTTCTCTTCCCAGCTGCCTGGCCGACTTCGTGTTCCATGGGTTTTTCAGCGAAGCCAGACTCCAGGCTGACCTGAGAGCTGGGTTTGATGTGAGAAGGGATTATTGAAAGAGACAGGGGCAATCCACGTAATAAAATGCCTCCTACGTGTTTCATACAAGTGATCTCAGGGTAACGCGAACCCCTCTGCTGTGGGGGAGGGGAGGAGGAGGGGCACCTGGGTGGGGGAGGGGGAGGCGGGAGGGGGCGCTGCTCCTGGGTGGAGAGCAAACCTCCAAAAGAGCCGGCCTGAGAGCCGCTGGCTTTGCTGTCCCTGGTGTCAAGGACTCTCAACCCCTCTCTGGGAAATCCTTTCTCGGGGAACAGGTAGCCTTGTTAGTTTTTGCTGATGCTTGAGAAATTTCCTTGGGGCCTCAAAATGCTTTCTCTTGATAATGTCTCAGGTGGATTTCAGATCGCAGCTGTTACAACAGGATTTAACTTTGACTTACTTGACTTGCGGGGGAAGAAAAAAAAAATCTCATATTTTTTTCATTAGAACTTCCAATCTGGCATTGCCTGGTGGGTTTCTTCATTTAATTATTCAAGAAATATTTACTGAGTGCCTATTAAATGCCAAGCGCCGGGCTGGGAATATGCTGGTGAGCAGTAGGGAGTCTTTCCCCAGCAGAACTGGGAGGTGGTTGCTCAGACAGACAAGGGCCCACAGCGTAACAAAGTGCTGTGCTCCGGGAACCCTTGCAGGAGGCAGGAGGGACTTTCTGGAGGAGGTGTCATTTCAGCTAAGACCTGGAGGACTAGTAGGAGTTTGCCAGACAAAGGGGTGGAGGGAAGGGTGTTGCAGGCAGAGGGATCAGCATACATGAGGGTTTGCACTCCAAAACGGAGGAAAGGAGGGAGGCTGTGTTTTCCTGCCCTCTGCAGTGATAGGGGCCTCTAGATAGGCCTGATCGTGGCTCTGTGAAGGATGGAAGGGCAGCATCCAGCCCCAGGAAGGAGAATAAAAAATTGTGTGCACTCACGGAGGAAATATTCTGCTGTGTCAGCTTCGTAATCTGCATCCTCTGGGAAGTGATCGATTTGCTTGCACAGACCTTTGAAGTTCCCTGCAAAACAAGGGGAGAAGGAGCACATGACACATCTTAGCTTCTGGGGGTGGCGGGCCCAGGGCCCACCTGCTTCTTCCTCACTTCTCACTCTTCAGAAGCTGCCTGCGCCCTCTCCCTCACCCCTGAAGGAAGGTTCGGCTTTATCTGTTTGGACATCTGCCTGGTGAGTCAAAGCACACACGCCCGCAGTACTGCGGAGAGGATCTAAAGCCTAAGACTTCAAAACCCTGCCTTCCATCCCTGTACCGAGGCTTCTGAGGATTAGCTGAAGCTTGGCGGCGGTAAAGGTTTGATTCTGGGCTGGGGACTGCCACTAAGGAGGCCGATGAATGTTCATCAGCTGGTCGCTGTGCCCCAGCTTGGCTGGGAGTCGCCCTGCATTTTGCATGTGAGAAAGCAGCAGATCGCTTTCCAAAGAGGGCAGACCCCAGACTGAGGCCGACAGACATTCCCATGCCCTTCAGAGGAGTCTGTGAGACACTTTCCCATCTGCGATGGCGTGGAGCTCGCCATCCCCAGCCCCCAAGAGCTCTGCAGTAAATATGGGGGGTGCGGTTTGAGCCCCCCAGGACTGGGCCCTCAGCCAGGTGACTGAACGGCACCTCATTTTGGCTCTTCCACAGGCCTGTGAGATCGGTATTGTCATCCCCATTTTACAGATGAAGAAACCGAGGCTCAGGCAGGCCAAACCATCTGAATAAGTACTTGTGGCTAGGACACGATGGAATCAGGAATCAAATTAGGGCCTTTTAACTCTCTATCTTTCCTGCCTGACTGCTGAGAAGGTGAGAACTGGCCCAGAGAAAATCCTAGCCCAGCGCCACAGCGGGTCCTCACCAGGGTTCACCGAGTGAGCACATGAACTCTTGAATGCAAACCGATGCATGAGAACTGGTGAATAGAATAGAATTTACAGTGACCAGAGTATCAGCTTCATGACAGCACAGACTTTTGTCTGTTTCATTCACCATCGTATCTCCAGCACCAGCATAGGTGCAACAAATGTCTGGTCACTTTCTCTGAATAGAAGAAGAATGGAGCCTATGCCGGGAAGTCTGCACCGTGGGTGAGAGGCAGGTTCTGTAGCTAGACTGCCTGGGGCCAGCTCGGCCTCACTGAGTTGACTTGGTTTCCTCATCTGAAAGTGGAGATAAGAATTCTTCCCTTGCAGACTGTCCTGGAGATTACCCGAGCTGATCAGAATGTATGCAGTACTCAGAACAGTGCCTGGTTCATTTAGTAAGTCTTTGGGGTCGTTGATGTGCGAGAGAATTGAACTTTGACTATATTCAGCCACTGACATAGTAGCTAGTATTACCTCATTAATACAGTGCTAATACATGTTAACAATGTATTTTCTTACAGAGTCCTGAGATTCCATATCTCATAAAGTAGGAGTAAATTCTATTATGTGCTATAGATGTTATTCAGGAATTTTTAAGGCTTTATTACATAGACCTGTATATATAGTATATAGGTATAGTATTATATGTATGATCTATAAGCAATATAAGCAATTTAGATATTTCTAGCTATTGTATGCTACATGTTACAGAGAAAATATTTAAATCCCCTCCCCCCAACTCATACAGAAGCTTTCTCTGGACCAAATTCACCAGCTTTCCTGACTTCTGCAAGAAAAACAATTTCCCCAGAGCACACTGGGACTTCTGGTAACTTTACTGAAGCCTTGTAGGGCCACTCACAATGGTCCCCTTGGGCAGGTCTCTTCTCTGAGAGTTTTGGACCCTCTCACCCCACCTCTTGTCACCCCTCTGCCCTCATGTGTCTCCTCTCCCTAGTAAGGCATCCCCTGATCCAACCACACACTCTTCTCTGCCTTCCCTAGGAGCGAAGTCTTCATACAGCTGCTAAGAGGATAAAAAAATTCTCCCTATTGTTAAAATTACAAATCGGTGTATTTGAAAAGCACTTTGCAAAGCGCTTTCTTTCAATTCATTCCGACAAATATTTCAGCAGCTCGGAGCCTTCGTAAGGACTCTGTGCAGGAGGCAGGCTTGAGAGCGGTACCGACATGCCCTGAGGCTCCTAACAAATTGGGGACAAGCTCGACCCAGAGGGCCCCATGCTCCCTCCCGGTGGGCCGCGCCCGCTCTGGTCCCTACGCAGGGCTGTGGGCTCCTAGCACAGTGCCTGGCACAGAAGGAAGGCCCCAGAGACGCTCCTGGAGAGGCCGTGGGACACAACCAGCAGCCCAAACCTCCCCTCTGAGGCCCAGACCTGGGTACCCAATGGCCTAGTCAACATCTCCTGGTGGACGTTTCAAAGGCAGCGAACCTGAACTCATGACCTTTCCCTCAAGCCTGGTCCTCCGGGGGCACCGACTAGCTCGGGGAACGCCTCTCCACGGCTCCCTGTGCCAGCCGAGCCTGTTATCGTCGCTGACATCTCTCCCTCCTCACTGCGGGCGCCATCCATCACGACGTCCTGTCCTGTGCTAGCTCCTCGCGTCTCTCAAACTTGCCAATGTCTCCGTTGACAGCCCCACCCACCACCAGCCGCCACCCTGTGCCACTGGATGACTATGTAGCCCCCCTACTTGTCATTTTGCACCCACTCTTATCCCTCCCCACAGAGTAATCACAGTGATCCTTTGAAAACCCAGACTTGATCATGCCACCTCCAGCTTAAAACACCCCACAGCTTCCCAGTTCTCTCAGGGAAAAGTGCAGCGTCTTTTAACAGGGCCTGACCCCGACTTCCTTCTCTTTCCTCACCTCCCACCCACCTCCTTCCTCTCTGGGTCTTCTTTCCTTCCCTGCTCCTTCCTACCACAGGACCTTTGCACATGCTGGTCTTTTTGCCTGAGCCCCCACCACATCCTTTGTGGTCTCCTTCCCCTGACCTCCTGCTACCCTCCCGCCCTGTGCTAGTGGGGCGTCTACACCTAGCTGGCTCGTAATGGCTGCTCTGTGGTGGGGGAGACGGGGTAAGGCATGTATGATGCTGGTGGGAATGTTCCAGCAGAAAGGGAAAACGTGATGACCTGCAGTGAGGGGGGAGCAGCATGAGAGGGAGGAGGTCCAGGACCCAGGTGCAAAGGCGGAGGATGGTGCACCTGGAGGGAAGGCGGCACCTGAGGGTGCAGTGCGGGGTGGGTGGGGGGCGGTGAGCAGGGCGGGAGCTTGCGACACTTCTCTTCTGGTTGCTTCTATTTTCCTGATGAGATGGGGAGCTGGATCATCAACTGAGAGTGAGGAGGGGAGGAAGGGAGGGTTGGAGATTTAAGGAAGGACGAGGGGAAGTGAAATCTTTCCCATGAGAGTGGGACGGGGGGTGGACCAGGCTTGAAAATCCTTCTTGACACTCTGTGGTTTTCTCCGGCCACATCCAGGGCGTGGGTGCAATAGAGTTGGGAACTTTCCTGAAGCTGCCATCAGCCAGGATGGGCTTGGTGAGTGCAAGACGGGGAGGGGTGGGGGGTGGACTAGGAAGGATCGAGGCCTCTAGGCCGCTGGAGAGGAAATCGAGGACCCAGGCCAAGCAAGGCGGGGCACAGGCGGTGGGGTCTGTGCGTCGGAGGCCTGGGGTGGGGGTGAAGAATGGGAGTCAGGGGTACATGGGGGTGAGCTGGACGGTGGCACGTGGTGGTCAGACAGGGGGCGTGAAAGATTGAGGAGGGAAGCGCAGGGTGAGACCACGAACCTGGTGGCTCAGGCGGGTGGAGGTGGGGACGATATTCAAGGTATTCAGTAACTGGGAAGGTCATACAAATCCACATATAAGACAAAAACTAAAACGTTCGCTCTTATTTTCAATATACATCAAGTATATATTAAGAAACTGCCTTAAAAGTTGAAGTGCAAATGACTCATCAAATTATTCTAATAAGCCCCAAATCACTGGTTGGTTTTTAGAAATTAATGGTGTGATCTTATGATGATGACGAGCTAAATGATGGCCCTACTGGACCTCGCTTTGACCCGGGAACACCAGATGCTGCCCAAACTTCCCTGTTAGAGCAAGAGTCATCTGTCTCAGTGAGTACAGACTCTCTCCCTAACTTGTCCCCACTGTTTGGTTGGAGGACCTGGCCAGGAAACTGGCCCTCTGTGCTCGGCAGTTGGGGGAGGGCGGGAGAAGGGCAGATATGCTCATGGAGGTGTCAGGGCCGGTAGGAAGATTCTCTTTCTCCTGCCTGCCCTGGTGCCCTTGCCCAGCCCCTGTAGGGCCAGATGTGCCTGAGCTGGGCCTCAGAGCTTGTAGAGCCTGGGAACAGAGCTGCGCCCCCAGACCCATCCTTGGGGAGTGGGAGACAGGTGGGGCCTCAGTCCCAGCCCCACCTACTCTCTGCCTGGCACAGCCTAGGAGCCACCCTCTGCCCCAGCCCTCTCCCGTGCACTTAGAGGGACTGATCCGTACAGCAGTATTTCAACACTAACACCCAGAGAGGCAGCACCGGCACGTGCAGGCTGGGGAGGGAGGGGCAAGGCCAGGTACTGGAGGGACCATGTGCCTGACTACAGGGGTAGCCTTGGAGTTGGAATTAGCGAGCCGGTGCTGAACTCCTCACTGTCTCACACCAACTGCTGTCTTGTTTCTTTGGATACAATAAGCTCCTCATAAGCCTGGCCATTAGGGGCTGAACAGATGCTGTTTTATTTTCCACACATTCATGAGACGCCCACAAGCCCAGGGGTTGTGATGGCTTCAGGCACAGATGTATCCAGGTGCTCCAAAATCTGGTATCTCTCTCCATTTCTGTTTGACTTTTCTCCCAGTTGGCTTCATCTTTAGGCAGCCTCTCTCTCCATGGCAGAGACTGAGGGCTAAGTGCCTGGCACTGGGATGGTGGCAGGAAATCTAGCCTGACCTCTGCCCTTCAGGGGCTCACATTCTAGGGGGAAGGACAGAAAGCACAGACTTTACTAGAGTGCAATGTCTCATGCACTATATTAGGAGGAAGTCAAGGTCTTATGGGAGCACAGTCATTCAGCTAACATCGATATAGCACCAACTGAATGCCATGCTCTGTGCACCCTGCAGAGGACACAGAGACAAGAATACAGGCTTTCTGTCCTCCAGGAACCTGCAGTCTACGGTGGCAGATGAAAAACAGAGGCTGTGGTGTAGCAGGATGTGTGCGGTGACCGAGGAAAGCATGTCTGGGGCACCCGGAAGGGGGCGTGTCCAGGCGTGGGAGTGTGTGGGTGACACGGGCCTTTGGGGGTTGCTGAGCGGATACAGAGGGTGGAGAGGCGACAGCCAGGTGTGGCAGGCAGGGCTCTGTGTGTGCGGGTAGAGGCGTGAGGAGGGCTTTCCAGCAAGAGCAGCCAGGAAGTGCCGACACAGGAGGAACAAAGTGTCTCAGGGGTTAAGGTTAAGGCGGCGGTGTGCGGAGCTGGCTAGCAACGGGAGCCAGTTGGCACTGTCTGTTCCCAACTCATGTTACTGGTTTGAAATCGGCCACGCAGGAGTATTTACACCACGGGAATGGCCAATGGTACAAATTCATGTCCCCGCTGCCTGCCCAGAAAGCCAGTTGTTAAACACTTACCAGCACAACACTGGTTGAAGGGCGATCCTGTGTGAGGGGTGGGCCGGAGCAAAGACATGACAAGTGAGAGGGACTGGGGATTTGCAAACAGATGGGTGCCATCAGAGGGCCCGCTGGGTGAGGGCGAGGGCAGGAGATGGCTCGAGAGGGGGGCAGGGGCCAGACCCTGCAGCGGCCAGGCTGAGCTGAGGAGGGACACCTCACTGCCTCCCCCTGCCCCCCCCACAGGCACTGGCTTGAGCTTTGGAGGACAGGGGTGTAGGGGAGACCCTCCCGCCAGGAGCTACGGAGGCCTTGCGAGGGGCTCAGCAGCCTTGAATCTCCACTGAACCCCCGCCCCAGAAGGGCGTTGGTGCCAGAGCAGAGTGACTCCAGGCCGGCCGAGGCGGAAAGGCCCAAGGCTGTGCCTTAGGCTGCCCCAGCGCTGCCTCCGGGAATTTGCCGTCGCAGGCTGGGAATTGCAGCGCGCAGGTATTAAGCAGTTTAAAAAGGAGGTTTCATCGGCTTTGTAGAAAGCACATTAATATCTCACACCAACTGCTGTCTTGTTTCTTTAGATACAATAAGCTCCTCATAAACCTGGTCATTAGGGGCTGAACAGACGCTGTTTTATTTTCCACATATTCATGAGCCGCTGAAAGAGCAGCCCGGGAGCCGGGAGGGGGCAGGCGGAGCGGGCCGAGGCGTGGGGAGGAGGTTGTCTAAGTAATTTTTTAAGTGAAGCAAATGAAGGGTTTGGTGGGAGCTGCTTTCTCTGCGCGTTAAACCTTTTCTGCTCCTGGCTTTTTGCTTTCCTGGCAGGGCCCTCCCTGACGGCAGGCGTTCGGGAGACCTCAGGAGGGTGGGCCGTGCCTGGCTCGTTTCCCACTGGAACCCCAGCCCCAGCACCACGGCCACCAGCTGGGGACGGAGGGTTTGAAACAACAGCGCGTGTGGCAGGCCGTGGGTTTGCTCGTTCTCTCATTCGATCGTTCATTTGTTCATTCACTCATTCAGGGGACAGTTCTGAGTGCCTACTGTGTGTGGGGTCCTGGGCGGGCACTGGCAGGGTTGGAACAGAATAAGAAGTCTGTTCTGGTGACCTGCCTTCCCCAAACTGGCTCCTTCTATGAGCTCTGAGCTGCCACCTCTCCGAAGTCCTCAGTTCTCGGGGGTGACACGGAGCTCTTGCTCACGCAGTCTCCAGTTGTGTCCTGTCCTCAGTCCTATCTCTGCAGCTACTTCTTTAGTTCTGTACGTGGGATGCTGGGGGAAGAGTTTGGGCTCAGACTCAGCAAGATCGGGCTCGTGAGCCTGGTGCCGTGAGCTGTGTGGATGGGGACAAGTTACGTGACCTGTGTGTGGCTCAGTTTCCTTCGCTGTAAGAAAGTGATATTAATCCTTGCCTGGGGGGCGAGGGGATTGATTCTGAAGACTCAATGAGATGAAGAAGTGAAGGCCCCCTTGTGGTTTCTAAGCCAGAGCAGGCAACCAATAAATGTATTCTTCCTTCTCTTTCTTCTTCAGCGACACCTCTTTCAGGAGGCCTTTCTTGATTGCTCTCAGTTGGAAAAACTCTTTTCCTCCCCTGTGCACCCGTGCAGTGCTTCTCAGATTTTAAGGGGCATAGGAATCCCCTGGGATCACGTGAAGCCAGATTCTGAGTTGGCGGGTCTCCGTGGCCTGAGACTCTGCATTTCTCATTGGCTCCCAGGTGACGCCCATGCTGAAGGGTCCCTTGGGGGACCACACTTTGGGTTGGATGGCGAGGCTGTCGGGCACCTTTTATCTGCTTTCATCATATTCTATTCTGGTATTGTTATTTGGGAACAAATAGCTGCAAGTCTATA
Organism: Indri indri; assembly: GCA_004363605.1. Classification (NCBI taxonomy): domain Eukaryota; kingdom Metazoa; phylum Chordata; class Mammalia; order Primates; family Indriidae; genus Indri; species Indri indri. Next base: position 14,417 of record RJWJ010021643.1, on the reverse strand, counting down.
AGCTCCTCAAGGGCAGAATTTCTTCTAGAGAGTTCCCTGAATCTACCATATTTTCCTCGATTCTAAGATGCTCACATGCACATTTCAATGTTTCTGAAATTGAGATGTGTCTCATAATTGATGGGTTCATTTACTGCAGCGTGTCCCTTTTCTCCTGAAAAATCATTATTACATTGATGGCGTGCCTTTTAATTAGCGATAATGGCTACCTGACAAAAGTTTATTGAACAAATGAACAAATGAATGAGTTAGTGTGTGTATGTGTGCACCTACACGCGTGTGTGGCCAGGGAGTATACTGCACATTTCCATTCTCCTAGACGGATGAGTATTGCGCCAAATATTAGAACCTGGGATATCAGGACCTTTTATGCTTCTCTTATTAAATGACTATTTGACAACATCAAAATATTTGTATACCCCACAACTCAGCAATTCCTCTTAGAAATGTGTGTTGGAGAAAACCTTGCATGTGTGCACAAGGAGATGTACATGACAATGTTCATAACAACCCGCTCGTAACGACAAAAAAACTGGGAAAAACCCACATTTCTATTGTCAGAAGAATGATAGTACCTTGTAGTGTACTGATATAATGAGACATTATACAGCAGCAAAAGTGAATAGATTACAGCTATGCATGTCGACACAGATGAATTCCACAGACAAAAAAACTCAAGCTGCAAAAATATATGTGTGGAATGATTCCATTTTCATGAAGTTAAAACATGTACAACTAGGTCATAGATAGAGAAATACATGTGTGTGCTGTGAAACTGCAAAATCAGGTTGGGCGCGGTGGCTCACGCCTTGTAGTCCCAGCTACTTGAGAGGCTGAGGCAGAAGAATCGCTTGAGCCCAGGAGTTTGAAGTTGCTGTGAGCTAGGCTGACACCACAGCACTCTAGCCCAGGCAACAGAGTGAGACTCTGTCTCAAAAAAACAAAAAAACAAAAAACCTGCAAAATCAAGCACCAGAATGATAAACACCAAATGCAAGAGTTTTGCTTGAGGTGTGGGAGGGCACACAATTGCTTCAACGTACAGAGGATGCTCCATTTTAAGCCGGTGGTGAGCACATAGGTGCTCATTTTACTGTTACTCTTTATACCTTACTATGACAGAACCTGCTGTTTCCCAACGTCAAGTTCTCTCCGTCTTTCCAAGTTTTGCCTGGACACATGGCTTCCCAGAATGTAGATTTAGTTCCCAGCCTCCCTTGCAGCTAGAGGTGGCCATGTGACTGAGTTCTGACCAATGAGAGGTTAAACGGAAATGGTGGGAGTGATTTGGGAAGAATGTCCTTCAGGGCATGGGACGTGCCCTTCTTAGTCCTCTCCTCTTGGCACGTGGACTACGGAGCCGTAGTCTCGGTCCATGAGACAACCTTGGGAATGGCGTGCTGCACGATTACAGAATAAGAGGGAGGGTACCCGAGCCACAGCACCGTGGAGCGTTACCCCAGCCCTGGCCAACCTGTCTGCAGGGCTGTGCAATGACAGAGAAATAAACTGTCTTTTTAATTTCACTTAAAAAGACCTTCATAGCCAAATCTAATCCTAATAAATACAGTCATATCAGTTTAAAAAGTTTTTTAAAAAAATCTTGTTTAAAACATTTTAAAAAATAAGTCTTATTCTGTACATTAAAGGTACACAACATGATGTCGTAAGATATTTAGACAGTAAAATGGTTACTGTAGTGGAACAAATTAAAATAGCCATCATTTCACGTAGTTACCCGTTTTACCCCCTGTGGCAACAGCAGCTGTAATATACTCACTTAGCAAAAATCCTGCACACAATACACCATTTATTAACTCTAGTCCCCATGTTGTAAGTTAGATCTTCAGACTTGTTCATCCCATGTCTTTGCTACTTTGTATCCTTTGACCTAAGTCTGTTTCCTCCCTGCCACGCCCCCCAACTTTGGTAACCATGGTTTTATTCTCTATCTCTATCTATTTGACTGATTTCATTTCCTTTGGGTATATACCCAGAAGAGGGATTGCTGGGTCATATGAGAGTTCTATTTTTTATCTTTTGAGGGACCTCCATGCTATTTTTCCATAATGCTGCACCAATGTATACTCCTACCAACAGCGTGCAAGTGTCCCTTCTGTTCACACCTGCACCAACACTTGTTATCTCTTGTCGCTTTGGTAATAGCCTAACGGGTGTGAGGTGGTATCTCATAGTGGTTTTGATTTGCATTTCCCTGATGATTAATGCTGTTGAACACCTTTTTATGTACCTGTTGGCCATTTTAAAATCATCTTTGGAGAAATACCTATTCAAATCTTTTGCCCATTTTTAAATTGAATTATGTGTTTTCTTGCAATGGAGTTGTATGAGTTCCTTATAAATCTTGGATATTAACCCCTCATTTGATATATGCTTTGCAAATATTTTTTCCCAATCTGTAGGTTGCCTTTTCATTTTGCTAATTGTTAGTCTTTTATATGCATTTAATATTAAATACATGTTTAAAAATCACATTTTTAAGAAGGCAATCTATTGAGCCCTTGGTGCTTGGCATATATTAATAGTAGGTGCTCATTAAATACCTACTGAATAATTGAATGAATGAATGAATGAAAGGTTTCTCAGTGTTCCTCACAACCTCTCTGTTCAGGATAAACTCTACTACTGTTCAGTGCCAGCTGTTGCCATGCATAGGCAAAAGGGGTAGGAGGCATTACTGAGAATGAATATGTGCCGGGGAGTCAGGCCGGGACAAAGGGAGCCAGGAAGGGAGTGTCAGATGCTGGGTTTGACCTCGGACAAAGGAAGAACCTAATAGATCCCAGTGAAGATAAATGAATCAAGATCTGTGGGTGCTTAGAGATTGTGGAAGAGGCCCCTAGGGATGGCAGTTAGGGCCATGCACTGGGGGCTGGGCTGGACTGGGGGATCTGGGGGTACATGAGGAGCAGGTGTCAGCCTGGCAGCAGTGAACTCGGCTTTTCTATAAGCGGTTGGTGGATTGAGATGGGCCCGATGTCACCAAGGATGAGAACTTGGAAGGATCTGGGTTCTGGACTTTTGCCACAGCTTTGCAGCTCTGCCCCAGGGGTACTGCGGACACTAGAGTCGGCTCCCAACGGACAGAAATGAACACACACCTGGCAGCTTCCACAGTGCCCAGGAAAACCTCAGACCCAATTCACACTACAATGTGATTGAAAGCCTGTTCCTGATGAGGTCAAGGCCTCCACGCAGGCATGGAGCCACCCCACAGTGTAATCCATGGTTTGGGAGTTGTCACGGGCTATGCAGGGACATTAGGTCGCCTTCTCAAATACAGTTCACTTCAGTTCAAGTCCTACTACAGGCACACCTCGTTTTATCGCACTTCTCCTTACTGTGCTTCTCAGACATTGCGTTATTTACAAATTGAAAGTTTGTGGCAACCCTGAGCAAGTCTATTGGCACCATTTTCCCAACAGCATGTGCTCACTTTGTGTCTGTGCCACATTCTGGTAATTCTTACAATATTTCAAACTTTTTCATTATTATTATACCTGTTATGGTGACCTGTGTTCAGTGATCTTTGACGTTGTCATTCTAATTGTTTTGGGGCACCATGAACCATGCCCATGTAAGACGGTGCACTTAATCGGTAAACGTCGTGTGTTCTGACTGCTGCACTCACTGGCCATTGCCCTGTCTCTCTCCCTCTCTTCGGGCCTCCCTATTCCTTGAGACACAGCAATATTGGAATTGGGCCAATTAATACCCCTATAATGGCCTCTAGGTGTTCAAGTGGGAGGGAGAGTTGCCCGTCGATCACTTGAAATCAAAAGCTAGAAATGACTAAGCTTAATGAGGAAGGCATATCGAAAGCTGAGACAGGCTAAAGCGAGGCTTCTTGTGCCAAAAAGTTAGCCAAGTTGTGAATGCAAAGGAAAAGTTCTTGGAGGAAATTAAATGTGCTACTCCAGTGAACACAGAAATGACAAGAAAGCAAAACAGTCTTGTTGCTGATATGGAGAAAGTTTTAGTGGTCCGGATAGATCAAACCAGCCACAACATTCCTAAAGCCAAAGCCTAATCCGGACAAAGGCCCTACCTGGCTTTAATTTCAAGAAGGCTGAGAGAGGTGAGGAAGCTGCAGAAGGAAAGTTCGACAGTAGCAGAGGTTGGTTCATGAGGTTTAAGGAGAGAATCCATCTTCATAAAAGTGCAAGGTGAAGCAGCAAGTGCTGATGGAGAAGCTGCAGCGAGTTATCCGGAAGGTCTAGCTAAGATCACTGATGACGGTGGCAACAGATTTTCAAGTAGAAGAAACAACCCTTTGTTGGAGGAAGATGCCATCTAGGACTTTCTTAGCTAGAGAGGAGAAGTCAATGCCTGGCTTCAAAGAATAGGCTGACTCTCGTTAGGGGCTAATGCAGCTGGTGACTTTAAGTTGAAGCCACTGCTCATTTACCATCCTGAAAACCCTAGTGCCCTTAAGAATCGTGCTACATCTCCTGTGCCTACGCTCTATAAGTGAAACAAAAAAACCTGATGACGGAACATCTGTTTACAGCATGGTTTACTGACTGTTTTAAGTCGACTGTTGAGACCTACTGCTCAGAAAAAAAGATTCCTTTCGAAATATTATTAATACTGCTCATCGACAATGCGCCTGGTCACCCAAGAGCTCTGGCGGAGATGTACAGGGAGTTGAATGCTGTTTTCGTGCCTGACAACACAACATCCCTTCTGCAGCCCATGGATCAAGGAGGAATTTTGACTTTCAAATCTTCTTAGGAAATACATTTTCTAAGGTTATTGCTGCCATAGACAGTGATTCCTCTGATGGATCTGGGCAAAGTAAGTTGAAAACCTTCTGGGAAGGATTCACCCTTCTAGAGGCCATTAAGAACATTCATGATTCATGAGGAGAGGTCAAAATATCGTCATCCACAGGAGTTTGGAAGAAGTCGGTTCGAAATCTCATGGATGACTTTGAGGTGTTCAGGACTTCAGTGGAAGAAGCACCTGCAGATGTGGTGGGAATAGCAAGAGCATTGGGCTTACAAGTGGAGCCTGAAGATGGGACCGAACTGCTGCACTCTCATGGTAAAACTTTCCCAGGTGAGGAGTTGCTTCTTATGCATGAGCAGAGAAAGTGAGTTTTTTGGGATAGAATCTACTCCCGGTGAAGACGCTGTGAACGTTGTTGTAATGAAGACAAAGGATTTAGAATATTACAGAAACTTAGTTGATAAGGCGGTGGGAGGGCTCGGGGGGACTGACTCCGACTTTGAAAAAGTTCTACTGTGGGTCAAATGCTGCCAAACGGCATCACGTGCTACAGAGAAATCTTTCATGAAAGGAGGAGTCAATTGACGAGGCAGACTTCATTGCTGACTTATTTTAAGAAATTTCCACAGCCACCCCAACCTTCAGCAACCACCATCCTCATCAGTCAGCAGCCAGCAACACAAGGCAAGACCCTCCACCAGCAAAATGATCACAACTCGCTGAAGGCTCAGATGGCCATTAGCCATTTTTAATTATAAAATATTTCAAAATTAGGATATGTACATTTTTTAGACATAATGCTATTTCATACTTAATAGGTTACAGTGTAGTGTCAACATAACTTTTATATGCACTAGGAAACCAAAAAATCGGTGTCATTTGCTGTATTAATATTACGATATTTACTATATTGTGATGGTCTAGATGGTCTAGAACTGAACCCGCGACGTCTCCGAGGGGTGCCTGCACTGAAGAGGCAGTGAGCTCAGCGGTTAGCCTTGCAGAGGTTGGAGGCTGGCTCTGGGGTTCATGTCCCAGTTATACCACTGAATCTCTCTGAGCCCCAGCTCCTCAACTGTAAAATGATGACACAGAGAGACCTATCTCGTAGGGTTGCGAGAATTGCATAAAATACCCTATTGAGAGGGCTTAGCACAATGCCTGTCACCTAGGAGATGCTCAGTAAGTGATAGGTGTCATTGTCCTTTGCTGGGCCCCATAATGGGGGAGGGCACAGGTAGCTGACACACAGTCCCTGCCTTCAAGAAGCTCAAGACCAGTAGGGCAGAGATGGGTGAAACTCTAGACCAGTAGGGGTGATTACACTCTGATGTGTCAGGAGAGCATGCCCAGGGAGTTATGGGAACCATGCACGCTTAGATCCTATAAAACAGGGCTGTCCAGTGACTCTGTTAACCCCAGAGTCCCAGGAGTAGGCAAACAATGAAAAAACACCACCATGTGTCAGCAGCCCTAAATCCATCTTACGAGGCCCTGTGGCGTGGTGGCTGTGCCTCTCACAAGAGAGCCTGAGTCCGAGTCCTCTTTCTGCAATTTGTTAGCCAAGTGATCTTGGACAAGGGGTTCATCTTTAATCCAGTATTGCGGCTAGTGCTCAGATGTGTACTGCTTGCACGCTAGGTGTTGTTGCTGGCTGGTGCTGCAATAGATGGGGCGTCAGCAAATGAGGGTTCCCCACCCCCACAACTGTGAGTCCAGTGAGGCCCCAGACTAATCGTTAATGCATGTGACCCAGAGTGACAACCATAAGGGCAGCGATGGTACTGGCCGAGTCCCAGGGAGAAGCTGCCATGAGCCAGGCACTGGGCTAAGAGCTTTGCAGTTACTCCTCACAAAGCCTGTCGAGGCAGGTACCGTAATTTTCTCCGCTTCTGAGCTGTGGAGGGGGAGGTACGGAATGGTGAAGGAATGCATCTGAGGCTTCATTGCTGGTGTGCAGGAGGGAGCTGGGATCTGATGCTGGGCAGGGGGTCCTAGGTGACCACTATGCTACGCTGTTATAGCAGAGCCCAGGATGCTGGGTGGGCGGTGGGAGGTTGTCGGGAAGGCTTCCTGGGAGAAGCGCCATCTCAGATGAGCCGTGAGAGATACGTAGAGCTTGGCAGATGAAAGGGAGGCCAGGGAGGGGCTAGCCAGAAAACCAAAGGTCAACCAGAGAGAGAGAGAGGACAGGATGCTGAGGCCAGGGCGTCGGTCTGCTTGAAAGACGGAAACCAGATGGTTGGGCTCTGTGTGCGCATGAGTGTGCGTGGGTGTGTCTACCAGTCAGGAGAGATAACAGCAGTGGCTGGATTATTTAGGGCCTAAGAAGTCACTCAAAGTATGAATTTAGGAGCAATGGAGAGCTACTGAGGGGTTTTAAGCAGGAGGTTGATGTGACCAGATTTGTGCTTCAGGATGACTGCCCCAGTGGCCGAGTGGGGAATGGATTGGCGAGGCAAGAGCAGAAGCCATGAGCCCAGATTCCTCTGTGGAGTGAGAAAATGCTAGTGGCTTTCCTTGCTTTGCAAAATCCACCTTGATTTCCTGACCACAGATTCCCTAACTCCGCACTGGTTCATTTTCATTGCTTAGGCACATCCAGTTTGTGGCAGAGAGCCAGGCCACAGCGTTCAAACGCGGTCAAATGCTATGTACGCCACCGGCCCATGAGGGCGGAAGCAGCTTGTGCAACAAGGATCCGTGGGCCTGGGGACGCCCGTCTCACCACACTCTCATTTCCAAGCCAAAGACACTCTCCTGCTCCAAAATCTTTACAATTCCCATTGTCTGCCACGTGGAACCAGACATTCCCAGCTACCGCCAGACATTCTTAGCTAGCAAAACTTTCACCTCGTCTCCGACTCTCCTAGCATGCTTTTCCTCCCAGTAAATCAATCTCTCTCCTCTTCTCCACCCACAGCAACATCCGTTTTACTCTGGAGGGCAGAGCTAGAAGCCACAGGTGTGAATGCACAGGTAGGGCCAGGGCCAGGACCAGGTGAGGTGCCTAGGGTGCGAAGTTTAAGGAGCGCAGTGAGCACCTCCTATTCTGCACCTTGGTGGCCTCACCCTCACATGGCCCCGTGTAGGGGAGGAGACATCAGATCAGTCCCTGGGTGTTGTGGTTTTCAGAACTGCCTCCCAAGGTAGTGAGCTACCTGTCACTGCAGGGGTTCAAGAAGAAGGTTGTTGGCTGCCTCTTATGGATGCTGAAGAGGGAATTTCCATAGTAGCTGGGATTCTGAAGTTCCATCCATCCCTTAGAAGCTGGGATTCTAGGGCGGCTTCCCTGGTCCTCACAGCCCAGAGCTGTCCCTTTCTCCTTTCATCTCCGCATGTACCTGCAAGGTCACTCACCTGGCAATTAACCGCAGGTGACCTCAAGGCAGCTCTTGTATTACTGTCTTGTCTTATTTCAAATTTCACGAGCTTACATGTCATTTTCCTAATAGAATTGCGTCGAGGACAGGGATTGAACTGTATGCTTTCTGTTCTCTCTCTCAGTGGGTGTGGGAGACTCTAATATTTATTAAAAATCCTCTCTGTCCCAATTCTTCACATGTCACCTGATTTACTTATCGTACCAATCCCCTGGTAGGTTCTATTAATGAGCCCATTCTACAGGTGAGGAACTGGAGGCTCACAGAAGTTGATAGGTGTTAGATATAATTTTTGATAGAGACTTGGGGTGCATGCTATGAGACTACCTGGGTGTGCAGCCTTGGGCAAGTTGCTTAACCTCTTTGAGCCTCAGTTTCCTTATTGTAAAATGGGATAACGTTATCTATTTCACAGTTTCTTGTTAAGGTGAACTAAGGTAATACAAGTGTGCAGCCCTTAGGACGGCGCATGTAGTGGGCTCTCAGAACGTGTTAGCTGATGTTAATTACCATTGCTGCTACCGGGACAATGGTGGGTCTTGTCACATCTAGAAGAAAGAAGGAACAGAACCTGAGTCTTAGTGTTTCCAGATGTTTAAAGGACCCAGACGGGTCCTCCGGGGGAAGAAAGAGAACTCGGCTGTGGCACTGTCCTTCTCCCTGGGACAGAGGGTTCTGCCCCAGAAGCCGCTGGTATAAATGGAACTGTGGGTCTCTCAGGAGTCTAATCAGCAGGAATCAGCCCCCACAACTCGATCCTCTCAGGGGCCAGTGCAAAGAGAAGTCTTGAAACTACAAAGCTGAGAGCAAGACTTGGTCTTTAATTAGTGACTGATTAGTTGATTAAAAACTCCTTGGCAGCCTTCTCTGTGCCAGGAGCTGTGCTGGGGAGGCGGATGAGGATGAGAAAGTTGGAATCTTTGCTCCGAAGCCTTCACAAATGAGGGGTCGGGGGAAGACAGAGGAGAGGACCCCTGAGGCCAGCCTGTACCCAGAGAGGAGAGACAGCTGGGCCACCTTCAGCCACAATCCCTGGGAGGAAGGGGGCTCCTGAGGGACAAGGAAAATTACTAAGAGAAGTTGCCGCTGACCCAGACAGCTCAGCGAGGACAAAGATCGGGGAGGCTGAGTTGGTTGCACCAGTCGTTGCATTTGTGTGGAAGGGGTGGAGGCAAGCTCTTATGGGGGCCACCAAGGCCTCTGCCCCCCTTGCTGAGCAAGAGGGGGCTCCGCCCCCCTGCTGTGTCTCTGGCCTGCAGTTGGCTCCTTTGGTTACTGTTGGGAAGGCAAACACTATTTGCATTTCCGTCATTTAAAACAATGTGGTGTTGTGACACTCTGGAATCTGAAGATAAATGTTTAATAAAAGGATTCAATTTGATATGATGTCGGAACTTAATTAGATCCACAAGGCACAGAGGGCTTTGCAAGCCCTTCAATTAGGAGCTACTTAAGGGTCTTGTGTGCGGGGAGCTGCGGCACTGCCGAGGGGCTGGGGGGCTGGGATGGCGCCTCCCGGCCTTGAGGCCTGCCCTCTACAGATGCTGCCTCAAGGGCACTGCTTTTCGGCAGTCCTGGTGGAGGTGATGGAGGGTCCTGGACCATTCTGTGCTTGGAAATCTGTTTGCTAGGATTGGGGCTGTAGCAGGTGACCACCGAATGATGCAGATGAACCTGACCTACTTGAGGCTCAAGGCTATGACCTCAGGTCAGGTGAAGACTCCTCAGGGCCTAACCTTGGGCAGGGGGACCGTCTTTAAGCCCACTTGGCCTAGAGTTCAGGGGTATTGAAGGTCAAGGCTGCTGGAAACTGGTAAACAACTGTGTTTGTGATCCCAGCCAAGACTGATAGTATGCAGGTAAGTACTGATATGGCTACGCCGATTGTCAAATATGAGTTAATAAAATATGCCTGCTGTCCAAGCACCTCCAAACGCTTTCCCCCACTGCTCTGGCCCCTCTGGCCCCTCCTCTGGGATCTCTTGGATCTCCCCAGCAACTAAAGGGTGTCTCCAGGCCGCCGTTCCAGCACCATGGCCAGCGTCTGTTCTGTCTGGTCAGGGAGCAGGCCTCAACAGTTGTGAAAGATGTTGATTATCATCCCAATTCCAGTTTGCAAAAATGACAGCCATCTGGGTGACAAGAGAGTATAGACCCGGGAGCATGAGTTTCGGAGTCAGACTGTCTTGAATTCGGGAGTCTCAGTGCTGCCTGCTATGAGTTATGTTAATCCTCAGAGCCTCCGCTGTAAACAGGGTTAATAACACCCACATCGAAACATTGTTGTGAAGACTAAATAACATAAATAATGTGGGTGGTTCCAGGGTGTGATGGTTAGCACTTTAGGTTTGGACTCCAGCCATCCAAGTTCAAGTATCAGTAGGACATTTTTAATGGGTATAGAACGTAATGTTTAAGAGTATAATATCTGGAGCAACCAGACTGTGTGGGTTCAATCTGAGCTGTGCCACACACCAGTCATGACCTCAGGCAAGAAATGTCACCTCTTAGGGTCTCGGTTTTATTATTGGAGAATGCAATGGTAAGTATCTACTGGGTTGTTGGAAGGATAAATGAGCTAATATTTGTACATGACTTAGAAGAGTACTTGATGCATAATAGGAATTCAATAAATGCTAGCCATTACTGTATTATTATTACGTAAAGTGCCTGGCACATAGTAGTTGCTTAATAAATGGTAGCAACTGTAACCACATCTAGACTGGTCTTCCATCTGCCTGGGGTAGGAGCCCCCAGTCTCCCGGGTCCCTGGGACCCTCACCCATATTCTTCACTGTTTATCACCCAATATTTCCCACAGCGCTCACAGTCCTCCCAAATCTCCAAACCTCTCGGAGGACAGAAGGCCGCCTGATGGTGATGTTTCTTCCCGCATCCCTCCCTAGTGGCCGGCATCTGCCTGGTTGTTTGGCTGACCATGTTCTCCAGCACAAGCACACAGCACACAGCCAGAAAACGCCCTCCCCAGGGCTCCTCAATCCTCGTTCCCCCAAACATATCACCTTCACCGCTTTCCAGGCTATCCTACTTAGTAGGCACCTGATAAATTTTAAATTAATGAATGAATGATGGAACCCAGACCAAAAATGTCTTTTGTGCTAGGTTTGGGAGAGGATGTTTTTACCAGTGGTTTACCAGCTACAGACATTTCATCCATTAGACACATGCCCTTTCCCACTGATACTGTGATTTCTAAAGCGCGTTCTGCTGATGCCGCCCTGGGAGGTGCTCATAGGAGGTGCAACAGAAAGGGGTTCCATTGCCAAATAAGTTTGGGAAATGCTGGTTAAATGAGGTTAAACAGGTTTCCTTACCGCAGGGCTTTTCTGAGCCTTTACTATGTTAATTGCACTGTCAAACTCTAATGTGGGAATATAGTGCACAATCTTTCCAAAAATTCATTTCACTACAGACTGCGTGTGTGTGTGTGTGTGTGTGTGTGTGTGTCTTTTATCTCATGGGGCTAGACTTTGGTTCACCCTTTGGGAAACACTGCCCTAAATGAAGCCTGCGTTTCACACCTGTCTTTGCATGTAGAGCAGAGAGCAATGAAAAAGTAGGGTACAAAGCTGTCCAACACCTTTTTCCCCCAGAGTGCTAGCGTGGCATTTCTACACATGCCCCTACAACCAGCGTTGCCTGCTTTTGCCATGCCCTGTGGCAGCATTTGAATCTTTTGACCACCTGACTTCTCAATGTGCCCTCTTCCCTCGGCGCCTGGGACCCCACAGTCACCAAGTTTTTTCCGCTCACTTTCGGACTCCTTTGCAAGGCTCCTTTTCCTCTGTAAGTTTCGTGTCCTTGGGGCTCTCCCCTTGCCTCTCGTCTCTTTTCACTCTGTATGCTCTGTGGAGAGTCTCGTCCCATGGCCTCGGTTTTCATCTACTTACTGACGACCCGCAGTCTTTATGTCCCATGCAGGCCTGTCTCCTTCCTCCTGACTTCTTGGTGCACTGGCTGGCCCGCATGAATATTCCACACGTATCTGAACCTTGGGAAACCTGGAAGGCTTGTGGAGGGAAGGGATTGCGCCTGTTGACTCGAATGCGGGTTGGGGATTTTCTGTGGTTTGCAACGATCCGTTGCCCATCACCGGCTGTGGTCTGGGATTGGCAGCACGGACAGACTGAACTGAGCGTCTCTCCCCCCGAACCCCCTTCCTGAAGGCTTTCTCTTAATGAGTCACATCCTCATCCAGCCTGTTTCCCAAGCTGCAAACCTGGGGTCATTGTTTATTTCTACCTCTCCGTTCCCACGCCCTCTAAATCGCCAATTCTTTAACATGTCTGGAATCATCCATGCCGTAGTCCAGACCACTTTCCTGCGTTGTCATAACCCCACCTCCAACCCCCAGCCGGCTTCCCCGCTTCCCTCTTCCCCACCGCAGTCATCATGATTTACAACAGGTGAAATCTGAGCTGCCTCTCCCCAGATCCGTCCCCATTCCTGCAGGATAGGGTCCAAACTCTTTGACAAGGCCAACTGGGCCAGCACATTTTGACAGCTGCTTCACGCTTCAGAAGCTGCAGGCTGCCCTACGTCCCAGGGCCACCTCACTTCTCCTATCTCAGGATGTGTCCACCTGCTTCCTGCCTGTCCTTTCCTTCCCGCTTCCCTACCACCCGTCCTCTATGCCCCCTGGACAGCCCTCATTGATGCCTTCGTGCTCAGCTAACACATCGTTTCCTCTAGGAAGCCTTCCTGGAAGACCGCTTCTCCCACACTCAGCCGTTTGGTGACACTTGCCGCACTACACTGAAATGACGGTTGTCCCGTCGATGCCCCTGCATGCCTCCTCGCCCCTCTCCTCTGCTGGAGCGAAAGCCCCTTGAAGAGCTGTTGTGTTTATCTTTGTTTCCTTTGGCAGAAGGCAGCCTGCCCGCCCGCTCTTGTTTCCAGTGTGCCCGGCACCGTCTCAGACCTTGGCCAGCACGTCACAGAGGGCAGAAAGGGTGGCGCGAGCAACAAGTACTGGGGACAGAGATCAATTTTGCTGGGCTTAGCACCGCTAGCAGAAGGCTGGTGGAAGGAAGGGATGGCACCTACCGACTCAAATGCGGGTTGGGATTTTCTGTGGTTTGCAGCGATCCATCGGAATTGAGAGCACTGGCGTACGGCTTGGACCCGCTGCACAGGGGGAGGAAGCTCCGGAGGCTGGAGGCAGAACCAACTCCTCCTTTTCCAGCTACTCTTGTCCTTGCCTCACCTCTTGAGTGGTGTCAGACGGAGAACAAGGGCTTCCACCACTGGGCTCCGTGACTCGGTTCACTTCCTGTCTCCCTCTCTAAGGGATGCGCACCCTTGGAGCAGGGACTGTGTGTGTTTGGTTCACAACATACCCTCCCCTCCCCCACCGCCCAGCCAGGGCACCTGGGGTCAGTAAATGCCTGGGAAACGAATGAATTGATGAGTGTGGTCGCAGCCATACGCCCGTCACAGCCCATGAGGCTGGGCGCAAGGTCTGCGGGGATTGGCCGGAGTCTCACGCGGCGGAGACCAGCGGGCTAATGGTGTGAACTCCTGCCCAGCGCCTGTGCTTGGGGTCTCGCCGGTACCACCCCGCGGGGCCCTACCTGGTTTAGTCTGCAATGACCACTACACTCAACTCTGCTCCCCCAAGCCTCTGCTCGCCACACTGGCTTCCTCCTTCTTCCTCCCGCACACCAAGCAGGCTCCCCGCAGGGCCTTTGCCTGCGGCCCCCTGCCTGGAGCGCTTTGTCCCCTCCGCTGGATCTATCGTCTTATCACTTCCCACTCGCGGATGTCCAATCACACTTTTATTTGCTTCTGTGTTTGCTGTTTGTCGCCCCCGCTCCTCCCCCTATCGGAATGAACGACCCGCAAGGGCAGGGGCTTCGCTTTGCTCACTGCAACCTGGTGTTGAAAACAGTGCCTGGCACATAGCAGGTGCTCAGGAAATACTTGCGAAAGGTATGAATAAATCTTTTGAACACTCTGTCTGATTCTGCCCTCTGCTTTCCAAAGAAATAATGTCACAATAGTGTTAGTTAAAAAAAAAAAAGAAACTCACTGTTGTGCCGCATTTCAAGGTCAGAACGTGTGTTTATGTTCGTTCCTTATTTATCCCTCACAAGTACATACGTGGTACCTGGGACCTCCATCTCCCCCAGTTTTCAAACTCAAGGCTCAGAAAAATAAAATCATTTGCCCCAAAGACCCCCAACTCAGAAACTTAGGTCATCTGACTCTAAATCTTGTGTCCCTTGAGTGACAATGTCCTTGAATTATTTAACCTCTTGT
>RJWJ010021642.1:0-27672 GCA_004363605.1 Indri indri | reverse complement strand
TCTGCGTGTGGACTTGTCAGCCTGTCCAAGTGAAAGTCTTCCACCCTCCTCTAATATTTTTCCTTTTGCCAAAGTTATCCATGCCCATGTCAGCATCCTGAGTGTGCAAGGTGAGGGTCTACGTGACACTGCTGGGCACATAAAAGGTGCTCCACGGCAGCCCGCCACATAGCTGGCGGCACACCCTCAGCCCCCTTTCTTTGCCTTGTGTCTTGGCTTCCTGATTCCATTCTTCAGTGAGCTAACTGCTCATAGCAAAAATCCTGTCTATCCCTACACCTAGTGTTTTATAATTAGTAACCCCAAGGAATGTAATAAAACCAATTAGCCCCATGCCTATGAGACTAGATCCCCAAGCCCAATACAGATACTGGAAAAGGAAGGCACAGGGAGGTCAAGTGACCTCCTTGGGTCATTAGAGTAAATGAAAGGCAGGAGCAGGAGGAAAACTCTGATTTTGGGTATAGGACATCTCCATGCCCAGTGGCACTTTGGCTCTAATGGCTGCAAAGAAGGTTGGGAGAGGAGGGGGGTTTGTTTCTTAAGTGAATCTTCTCTTTGCAAGTCAGTCATTAAAATCTTCCCTGTGTGTCTGGCTGTCCTTTGCAAGTGTTTCCTATTGATGTTGGGGTGGAAGTGAGGGATTTTCATCCATCAACAGCTGCCCCTGGGAATGAAGCTAGAGGTACTGAGAGATGAAGTTAGAGTAGAAACGGAAGTCTGCAAACCTAGGTTCTATTTAAGTTTCATCCCTCTTGGGTGTGTACCTGGGAGGGGGATCGCTGGGTCCCAGGAGTACCTTTGGCTTTCATGCAATGAAATCTTCCAAAGTGTGTGTCACGGTTGACTCTCCACCAGCAGCTCTCCTCACCCTCTGCTCCCGCAGCCTAACTCCAGGCCACGTGATTGGGATGGGTCGCATCTGAGGTCTGCTTACTCCACTGGGTGTTTCTGCTTCTCTCCTGGCCAGATGTCAACAGCTGGCTGCTCACCTTTGGATTCCAGCTGCACAACGTGATCCCTGGCTATCCCAAACCAGACATGGATGCCATGGAACCATCCTACGAGCTCGTCCACACACACATGAAAACTCAGGAGTGGGACAACAGCAAGGTAACTCCCACACATGGCTGCCTACTCCCCAGACCATTCAGACATTGCAGGAAGGGGTCCCCCAGCTTTTCAGGAAAGCTTGGGCCAATGATGGAAACCAATGTGGTGCCTCCACAGTGCCTGCCAGTGACTGTTCAGCAACTACTTAGTGACCCTGCCCCTAGGCAAGCCACTGGGGACCCAGCTGTAACAGCACACAGACACTCACAAGCTTCATTAAGGAGCTTCGTGAGTTACACTGAGTTTGGAGTTCCACAAAAATAGGACACCTTTGTCACTATCCAGAACAAAAGTGCAAGGAGACAAGGTGTGTTCTAAATGAAAATGTGAATTTTTGAGCACCTTAATGCACCTGGCCTTGTATGAGATGTTCTACCTAAATGAACTCACAAAGATCCCACAGTATCATTGTTCTCATTGTACGGATTCCATGCCTGAGGCCTTCCCAGTGCCGTCCAGCAAAGAAGGGATGGGGCTGGCATTCGAACCCAGATTTTATCTGTTCTGTATCGTCTTGCTGAGTGCAGTGCCTGGCATACTAGAGGTGCTCAAAATGCATTACTTTCTCTTGTCATCCTTTCATAACCCAATTTCAAAGACTCGGAATTATTACGTAGCTAGAAAGGTCCTTAACAACAGTCTCATCCCACCTGCTCACTTCACGCACCCATTTGTTCATTTCTCCCCTCCTCTCTGACCCCATTCTCAAATTCTCTACGAGGAGCCCACTCTGTGCCAAGCCCCATGCTGTGCCTGGTGGACTCAGGGGTGAGTCAGGCAGAGACCAAGCCTTCAAGGGGGTCCCTGCCCAGGGAGAACAGGCTGAGGAGGAAAGCAGGGTCAGCAGATGGCGTGTCGCTGGTGGTTGGAAACTTTCACATCCGTGTACCTTAATCCTGGCTGATTCCTTCAGGCTTCAGCTTAGCTGTCTCCTTCCAGCAGCCTCTGGAGAATGAGACTCTGCACCTTTGTGCTCTGTGGCACCCTCTGTTTTCCTCTTGCAAAGCACTCCCACACTACATTTTAACGCCTGTTTTCCTTCCTGTCTGTCCACTAGACTGTGAGCCCCAAGAAGGTAAGTACTGGGTCTCATCTGGTACCCGGCATATGGGCTAGCAAGGAGTATTCAACTTTTGTCGAATAAATCAATGGTTGAAAGAAGTAAACGGCCATGCATTAGATATCTTTCCCCATTTTATAGATGAGGAGACCAGGGTTCAGAGAGAAACTTGCCCACGACCACTCAGCTGGGAAGTGGCAAAAGGCCACGGAGAATCCGAGTCTGCCTGGCCACAGGGCCCCTCCTCTTTCTGCCCCTCTGTGCTGCCCCAGCCCTCTCGAGTCCCCACCACCCCAGGCCCTGCCCAGGTGTCCTGTCACCTGCTGTTCCCAGGCTGAGCCCAGCAGCGCAGCCCTCCCGCCTCCTGCCCCCGACTCCGCAGCGCCCAGTCTCCGCCTGCCTGTCTGCCAGCCTCGCCTGTCAATGAATTATTGATTTCTGCCCTTGGCAAGCATTGGAGATCTTTGTTGTTGAGCACTCCAGCTTTCGTGAAACTCTAGGAAACAATTGTTCACAGACAGGGTTCTATTAATTATAAAGAGGACTTAATTTCAGCGAGAAGCCGATGGACCTGTTTCCAAAGCCATTTCCCTGAGTTGCTGATAAGGCCCTGGAGCCTGAACATGGCTTCCTGAGCTCCCCGGGCCCTGGGAGGGACGGGTAGATGGCACGCCACGCTGGCAGGGCCCAGCCTGTCCGCCAAAGCAGCCAAGAGCAGGGCCACCTGAGGAGCCCCAGGGAAGCGCTACGGGGCAGAGGCCCTCCTTGAAAATCACGTGTAAACACGGAGAGCAATACAGCAGGGCAAGAGGGTTCACGTCAATCACTGCTTCTCGCCTTATTATGCCTTCTGGCCAAAAACGCATTTCTTGCCGTTCCTCCATCTGCCAGCACCCCCTCATCCTTCAAGTCCCAACTCAAGGACGAGCCTGTCCTCAAACCCTGCCTGCCCCACCTCCCTCCTCCGCCTTCAGGCTGAGCTTTTGCGAGCTCTGTCTGCCCCTCCCTGCTCCAGCAGCCCTAGAACTGCGCCTCCAGAGGCAGACAGACCTGCTCTGCACGTTGCCTTGTTATTCGTTGTCTGACTGCGGGCCAGTTACAACCTCTTTGAGCCTCAGTTTCCTTACACATAAAATCGGAATAATAACAGCACCCACTATATAAAGTTATTGTGAAGATCAAATGAGACAAGGAATGGTAATCGTTTGGCTCAAAGATCAAGAAATATCAGCTATAACTATTAGTGTGACCTCTCTTAGACCACCAGTTATCACATTTGATTGCAATTATTGTTGTCATATCTGTCTTACCCCATTAAACAATGAGTTCTTAAAGAGAAAGGATAATGTCTGATTCGTTTTTGTGTCTCCAGTGCTCAGAAAAGGACGTGGCACAGATTAGATGCTCCCTAGTTTTGGAATAGAAGGGTGGGTGAACCGATGGGTGAAGGAATTCCGGCTGGATGTTCTGTGGTCAGCAGCAGAGCTAGATGCTACAGGTTAATAAATATGTGTGGATTTGACTTCATTATTGGAGCTGATTCTCCAGGCTCTTGGGTTTTTTCCCCTTTGTCTTACTCTCTCTCACTCTCCTCCCCCACCAGTCCATCCTTGGGGTACAGTGTGAAGTGCAGAAGCAGCTCAAGGCCTTCGTCACCTTAGAACGCTTTGACCAGCTCTATGGCTCCACAATCACCAGCTGCCAGCAGGCCCCAGAGACGAAGAAGTTTGCGTCCAGTGGCTCAGTCTTTGGCAAAGGGGTCAAGTTTGCCTTGAAGGATGGCCAAGTGACCACAGACATCATCAGTGTGGCCAACGAGGACGGGCGGAGGGTTGCTGCCATCTTGAACAATGCCCATTACCTAGAGAACCTGCACTTCACCATTGATGGGGTGGACACCCACTACTTTGTGAAGCCAGGGCCTTCAGAAGGCGACCTGGCCATCCTGGGCCTCAGTGGGGGGCGGCGAACCCTGGAGAATGGGGTCAACGTCACGGTGTCCCAGATCAACACTATGCTCAATGGCAGGACTAGACGCTACACAGACATCCAGCTCCAGTACGGGGCACTGTGCTTGAATACCCGCTACGGGACGACGCTGGATGAGGAGAAGGCGCGGGTGCTGGAGCTGGCGCGGCAGAGAGCCGTCCGCCAGGCGTGGGCCCGCGAGCAGCAGAGACTGCGGGAGGGGGAGGAGGGCCTGCGGGCCTGGACAGAGGGGGAGAAGCAGCAGGTGCTGAGCACAGGGCGGGTGCAGGGCTATGACGGCTTCTTTGTGGTCTCCGTCGAGCAGTACCCAGAACTGGCAGACAGCGCCAACAACATCCACTTCATGAGACAGAGCGAGATGGGCCGAAGGTGACAGAGAGGGCCAAGGTCTGGACTTCTTGCCAAAGACAGCTACTCTTTTGTGGCCGCATACCTGACTGTGTTGTACTTTAAAAAAAAAAAAATTCTTTTTTTAACAAGTGCAGAAAACAAACAAAAAGATACTGGTTGCATTGTAATTCATGCAACATCCTTTTTTTTAAGAAAAGAAAAACACAAATTTGGCCTTCACACATTTTTTGCAAAGAACAGAAGGTATTTTTTTTCTGTAGTGTAATCACAATGAAAACTTTATTGTCTTTTGTTCCCTTTTTCCTAGCGGATTTTTCCTTGTTGTTTGGGGTACGTTTCTCTTCTCTGAGACACATCTCCTGGGTGTGTCCCTGTCCGTCCCTAGGTACCCAGTGTGATGTGAGACACGAGTGTCTGTGCTAACTTGTCTCATGTGCAACCCTTTCTTCTTCGATTGGGGTCGGGCAGGGGTGAGGGGTGCAGATGGTGATGGGCCAGTACAACACCCCCTCCAAGGGGGCCTGGGAGGAGGGTGGGTAGACCTGAGACTCTCTGGCTAAGCTCCCACAGATAAGTGGTGGGTTTTTACTCACTGCGTTCTGTGCCTCCGGACAGACCACAAATGGCATCATCTTGCTCCAGGGAATTTCATGATGTCGTTCAGCACCTTTTTCAAGCTGCCCCAAACTCCTGTCCAAGCTTTATATTGGATGCTAAATGAAACCCCCTTCCCCTTTTGCAAATCCTGTGTAGTCATCGGTGCCACCTCCATGCTGGGATAGAGAAAGTGTCTCCCAGGTCCTTTCCCCCAGTGTGGTGACATAACGTCCTGGGGCCAAGAGCACCATCCTCCCCAGGAGGGGGAAGCTCCCAGGATGTCTGTGCTTAGTTGCTCTTCCACGAAGTTCCTTTTCATCTCCTCCTCTGTCCCAAAGCCAGATGTGAGAACCAGCACTGCACGGCAAGCCCTCAATGTGGGCACCATGTCCAGGGACAGGAAGGCCACTCATGCAAAGGGATGGCAGTGGTGGCAAGGGTACAACCTGCCTTCCGAGGGGAATCCCTCTCCCCGTGACTTTGGTATCTTCCCTCCACTGCTCAGGTGCCACCACTGATAAATAGGAGTGTGGCAGGAGGTTCTTGGTGGCCTTTGATTCTGGAAAGATGCTTAAGAAAAAAGTCAGCCAAAGAGAGGAAGGCATGCGCCAAGCATCCTTCTAACCAGCTCCTGAAGGCCCCTCTGCCTCTCGTATACAGGCTAATTGCAGAGCTGGGATACAGCAGGATGAGCTTGCAGGAAATTCCTGAAGCTTTTCTAGAACAGCTTCACCTCTAGAGATGCCCAGCCAGGGTTTTGTAAAAGATAAGGAGAAGGAGAGAGAGGCGATTTGGCGTGGCCTGCCCATGTCGTGCAAGCCCGCCAGGCTCAGGGGCAGTTCCCAAGGCGGGCGCCCATGGATCTGGGAGGCCAGGCTGGCGTGGTTCTCATGAAGACCTGTGCCTGTGTCATCAGGAAGAGGCCTGAGCCCCCTCAGGAGTGAGGACAGCCCCCACCTGAGGGCAGGGAGAGGAACAGCATGAGCGAGGGCTCCTTGTTCAAGGATTCCATTCCTGCTTCATCTGCCTGATTGCCATTGTCATTACCACTCACAGAAGGCTCTGGGAGACAGGAGGAGAAGCCAAATGCTTCCTTTTAAGCTGGGCTTCTTAGAAAATGGGACTTTTATGGGTTACATTTACATTAAGTGTGGAAAATGAATTCTGAGTCTGAGCTATTCCCCGTGGAAACCTTGTTGGACTGATAAGCTCATGGCACCTTTATAGCCTTACTCACAGAGTCTCCAGAATATTACATGAGTTAATGAAACCAAGACAGTCTCTTACTGCATGAGAATTGGAGCAACGTGTGGTCTGAGTTCTGCTGGCAGAGGGAGGCATCCAGAGCTTCTCGGGGAGCGGAGATTTCGCCTTACATCCTCCCACTGGGATTAAGGATGTGTTTCGCTAAGTGCTCTTCCTGTTTCCAAAAAAAGTCACACTGCCGCAACAGTGTGCCTCAGCCTGTCATTGGTTGCCCGTTGCCTCTGGTCCAGAGCTCTGCTGAGTCAGATACAGGGCCCCTCAGGCCCGCCGCGCGTGGCATGAGCTGGGACGGGGGCTCCCATCTGGCAGCATTGTTTTTGGATGGGCTGGAAAACAGTTTGGCCTGAAGAACACAGTTTTTTTTAATTGGAAAGAGACTTATGCCTCTCAAAATGCACTCTCGATATAAAGGGCCCTTGGGCAGAGCTCTTCTGCCCAGTTTATCAGCCCCATCCTGGCTGCCTGACATCAGTGAAGATCTGCTGGGGACGTGTACTCGGAGGTCAGAGAAAGCATGTGGTCCAAGGGAACCATCTCACTACGTTCTCCACCCCTCTCTGTCCCTCCTCCACTGCCCCTTCCCCAAAGGAATAGTGTGATCTTTTAAGGATCAAACACATAGAATTATTGGACATTCCCTTTTCTGAAAGGAATGATCCTGTATTTCTCCTGGGCTACATACCAACGCAGAGGCCCAGCTTCCGTAGGGGAGAGGTTGAAGGATCCCCAAGCATCTCAGTTGTGGAACAGCCAGCATTATGCACCTCACTTCACCTGGGTGCTGCTGTACTGGAGATGGCACTTCTGGCCCTGGCCCTTCTGAGTTGCTTCCATTTGGGCTGGCAGGTAGCTCAGTGCCTCCCCTCTCAGTCTGTCCTCCTGCTGAGACCAGCAGTTGCAATCCCGTGTTGAGGGGACTTCCAAGGCATAAACCAGAGTTCCCTGTGTGTACTTAGCAGGCTGCAAGCATCAACCCCAATCCTGATGCCACCTGCCCTTTGGGCAGTAACCAACCAAAGTCTGTCCATTTGTGAGCGTGACCAGCCCTCCCTCACTGGCCTGGATTCATGACCACACAGGATGTTGGCCTCTGACCCTAGCAGAAGGTCCACTTTAGAATAGTTCCTGCCTTCTCCCCTGCCCTGCACAGCTGCCAATTGGCCCCTCATCCTCAGTCCCTCTGCTGCTCCCTTGGAAAGGACTTTACTGATTCTCCAACTTTGTTTTTCATAGGGGATTTCCTTTCTCCCACCCTCCAAACAGACATCACTGGCGGGCAGAGCTGGGGCAACATGAAGAAAGGGAAGGAACTCCATAGTAAACTGCACCTTTGTCAGCCTCTGACCCTTGTCTCTCAGCATTGTTGGCTGACAATTAACCCAAGGACCACACCAGTGCCCAATTTCCACTTAGGGATGGAGGGTTTGAAACGATCTCTAAGAAACTGAGTGGAAGGTGAGAGTGGCCAGATGTGCTTTCGGATCATCAGGACGGGGCACCGGCAGAAGGTGATGGCAGGGCAGGGAGGAGAGTCAAACCGGGCGGTGTTTTGTAGACACAGAACAAGGAATGAGAATTTTTAAAAAGAAGAAGAAAGGACCTTTTCAGCTGTGACTTCTAAGTATCACCTTTATAGATGGCAGGGGTTTCCATTATGCAAAGACAAGGCTTTCCATGTGTAATCTTAGAATGCAGTGTTACCATTTGCAGCCTTACAGTGGCCACGTGCTGAGGGCAGTGACGCTGAGCTTTGTGCCCAGGAGGAATGAGCTTGCGAGCATGCAGCAGGGTCCTGGGCTTTGGGATTTGGTCACCAGATGCTCAAAGTCCAGTCCATTCTCCACTCCTCACAGCAGCCACTAAGCCAAGGAGCTGGTCCCAGTCCTGGTCAGGGGACCCGCCCCCTGCAGGGTCCCAGAAAGAACCCAGGCTCTCCTTTCCCTTGGGATCTTCCTTAGGACAAAAGCCCTCCATTCTAGGCACACAATTCCCAGCTAGATTTATACACTCATCTATATTTTATGGGAGGGGAGGGGATTAGAAAAAGAACGCTGCAGTTCAAGGCCCTTTCATTTAACCTTCCAAAAACAGCAAACTCATTTTAAAGACTCATTGCTCAGGTGATAGAGAGAAACTTTATCCTCTCCAACCTTTACATTCTCAAAAACCAGCCTTGTGTACTTGACTGCCCCAGAAAATGGTGAGCTCTTAGGTTTCATGATGAATGTGCGAGATCAGAGTGGGGGAGGCCTGGGCGGGGGCCAGTGTTGTGTTTTTTACCCCCTCTGGAATGCCAAAGGCATGCTATTGGGTGACCTCGTGGTCCCCCAGAAAATGTGATTTATTCTGAGGGCAAACTGCCAGGGGAGGACTAACCCTCAGGCAGGCTCAGCTATCCTGGCAGAAGCTGAGTCACAGGTGTCTGGTGGGGCCCCAGCAGTCCTGGCTTCACCCGACACCAGAATCCCACCTTTCTAAATCTGCCTGTTGTTCTGAGGACTTCTGAACCCGCAGCTTCGGCAAAAGGACTTTGTACCAAGCTGCCTCTGGATGACCAACACTGGAGACTCTGGCCTTACCATGTGGAAATAGTTTTCCTGAAGTCTGGAACTAATTTTGAGAAGTTTTTTTCTCAACACTTTTGTGTTTCTAACACTGTATCTTGACTGTGTAAATACCAACAAGGCTGTAAATAAATGCAGATGTAGATACCTTCTAGAAAAAAAAAAAAAAACATAAAAACAAAACCAGAAGTGATCCTGTGTAGCCTTCGTTGACAAATAAAAGACTATTTTGTGTTTAAAGGTGTTTGGTGGCCTTTGTTTGGAGACAGTGGCTTCTTCTCACCAATCCCAGCCCAGAACCTGTCCTCTGGTTTGTTGAGGACCTGTTACCAGGAGAACCTGGAAGAAGACTGAGTCATGGACCCTAAAGTCCCTCGTAAGCCCACCAGGTCACAGCTGTCCTGAAGAGGGATTTCCAGAGGGTCACAGAGACCATGAGGCTCAACCTTGCGGCTGGATGAGATGAATGTCACAGCACCTCTGATGTGGCTAGTGCTGCATGGCTCCCAGGCCACAGCCTGTCCCCTCTGTCCTCGGTGGGCACAGACTCCAAGGGGCCAGAGAACCAACCCTGCCCTGAAGAGAGGGCCTGTGCCCCACCACTGGACACACAGGTTGTCCACTATGCCAGTGCCTTCCATGAGGGGTGTGACTGGTTACACCATTAAAATAAATGAATGTATATTCACCATGCAGATAATTATAATCACATAACACAACTTAGAGATAGGAAGAAAATGCCTTTAGCAGTGGGTTTTTTCCCCATTCTGTTTCGTGTTGTTGTTGTTTTTTATTTAAAGTGTTGTAATCACAGCATACAGGTAATTTTTCACCCTACTTTTCTCACTTAACCTCACATTTAACCTGTCTGCTGTAGGAGTCAGGGACAACAGCTGGTCGCTTGGAAAAGTACATTCACTAAGCCCAGCCCCCCAGTGTGAATGGCAAACCTTATGAAAATTCAAATGATTGTCCTTTGAGGACAGGAATAAGAGCAGAAGTCTCCATCTCTCTCCCATTAGCCTCAGGACTGACCCACCACCAGGCCTGCAGGGAAGGAGCTTCAAGCTTTGAGCCCCTTCCTTGCACCCAGGCCCCTGTGGGCTCGCCAGGAACACTGTCTGGACCACTGCTCTTCCGTGGTGCCAGGAGGCACCAGAAGTGGTGGGGAAAAACCCGCTTTTGTAATCAGGCCAAACTGGGTACAGAACTTGGCTCTAGCACTTACTGTGTGATCTTCAGCAATCATTTAACCTCTCCAAGCCTTGGGTCTTCCATCTGTAACGAGGGCGTGGTGATACAGACCCC
Source organism: Indri indri (assembly GCA_004363605.1). Lineage (NCBI taxonomy): Eukaryota > Metazoa > Chordata > Mammalia > Primates > Indriidae > Indri > Indri indri. The sequence goes on along the minus strand of RJWJ010021642.1, from coordinate 17,424 downwards.
TCCTGGTTACCTCTTGATCACTTAAGGAAAGGGCATGTAACGTAGCACGTTGCTCAGAACACAATAGACTGTCACCCAGTGTATGTTGCCCCTCGCACCTCCCTCCGCAGCCCAGCCCACCCCACCTTCCTTCCAAAGTCTAGTACCGTTTCCACTACGCCAGTGGTTCTCAAACTTCGGCCTGCAGCAGAATCACCCAGAAGCCTTATTAAAACTTACCAAAATTCTGGGCTCCACCCCCAGAATTTCTGAATCAGTAGGTCTGGAATGTGGCCTTAGAATTTCCAGTTCTAACAGGTTCCCAGGTGATGCCAATACCCCCAGCAGGCTTTGAGAACCACTGATAAATACGCTACCCTTTATACTGTATGCAGAATAAGCTACTTGGCCTGGCGCTCCAGATACCCTTAGACAACGAAACCTACCATTTCCAGCCGACGGAGAAGGGGCACCAGCTCCTCTGCCCCACCCCCTTCCTTCCCACATCCACTGCAGCCGGCTGCGTGGGGACATGCACCAGCCCCAGGTGTACCCACAGACGCTCACACCTGTGCGGCCTTTGCACACGCGGCTCCTTCAAGCCCAGCTGAAATAAACTCCCGAAGCCCTCTCGCTGTTCGTTCCCCTCCCACTCATGGAGCGTCTGCCATGTGCCAGGCACTTTCAAGACTGGATTATCCTTGGGTGTGAGCTCCTCAAGGCTGACTGAGACTGTGTGTCCCCAGTGCCCAGCAGGTCACCCTAAGGTAAGCTTTTCCTTTGCCTTAAGGGCCCACACCCTCCGATGTATTTGAGAAAGAGGCCACTGTCTCCCGGGCCCTCCTGAGTGGAGGCTACGCCTCCTCTGAACTGGCCGCCTCAGCTGCAGGCCTGGCACAGCTGAAGTAAGAAGACGCAGAGAACAAGGGCGTCTGCTCCCCGGCAAGCCCCACGTCCCTCTGTAACCCCACCTGCAAAGCTGGATGGGTGGTTAGGACTTTGTGACCCATCAGAGGCCATGGAGGAAATGACAACACGTGAGGAAAAGACTTTAAGAGTGAGTACTGACATGTCTTCCGCCACATCCAGAGGAGTGTCTAAGAAGTTTAGTCTCTTAAGGGACTTCCCACTTGGTCACATCCTCCCTGACCCTGTTCCCAGTGCTCGCACTGTCAGCTCTGTGGGGGTCTCTCCTTCCAGCCTCCACACTCAAAATCTCTCTCTACTCCTTGGGAAACTCCATCCCTACTCAAGGGCCCACCTCTGCCCCCATCAAGCCATCCAGTGTTTATTCTCAAGCCTGAGTCAATCAGTCTGGAATAACCCCGGGGTGGGCACCAGCCCTTTTCAAAGGTCTCATGGGCAGTAGAAGTTTCAAATACATTCTTTATCCTTTCAGGAATCCAAAACATATTTGTGGAGATACATGCGTATGCCTTGCAAGGACAAATATCAATTCTCAGGAACAACAATACAGTCTTAAATCCACTGGGAAGAATAGAAGCATTTTCCTACCTGCCCAATAATCTGCAAGCCCATCCCACCCACTGGGAAGTCAGTAGCTGACATTGTACGTAGAGCTTTCAAAATATGCCCCCGCCAGGACTGCCAGACTTAGGAAGTGCACCCATTATGGGGCCAAGACCCAACAGCAGCTTTGAAATTGCTTCTAATGAATATCTAAGTTCTTAGGGTAATAATCTGTGATATGGGAATTGAGGAAATGGAGTCATTCTTTCAGGTATAGATATTTATTATATGACTGAGTGGATGGATGGATAGAAAGAGAATGGACGGTTGTATGAATGAATGCCTTCGCCAGGCCCTTGGTAAGGCCTGGAGGAAGAATTACAATTCATCAACAACCATATAACGAGCACTTTGTGTGTATGTATCTAAGATACAACCCCAAGCAGTCTTAGAAGACCAAAAGATGTAACACAGGACCCTTTGCATATAAACATCACCACTCAGAGAGTCCAGAAAGACTCAGAAAACAGACTCTGTGATACCAAGGAGCATGTGTTCTCTGTCACTACTCCAGAGGCCTCAGCAACCAAGCTTGCTAGAACCCAGGATGCTGGGAGAGGTGGCCTGAGGCCCAGTCTTGAGTCAGGAGGTGCCACAAGCATGAGCTCTGTCTGGGGAACGGGGCATTGCTAGTTCTATGTCAGAAGCAGGGCCGGGAGCCAGGGGCCCAGCACTACTGAGCATGAGTGCATAAACTGGCTGGGGCAGGGCCACTGGGAGCAGAATCCCTTCTATGCCCACAGTGCAGGCCCAGACCCCAAGGAAGGGGCATGCAGGGCGAGGCTCCCAACCTGGCGGGGCCGCTGGGCAGATGCATACCCTGGTGTCCACACTCGGCTGAGCTCTGGGGGACTTCCATCCTTGCCTGCCCACAGCCGTGACTCTGTGGCAGCAGGACCAGGCCCTGCCCCTAGCTCCCACCCATGCGAAGGCTCCCAATGTGCTCCTGGGTGACCAGCCTGTGATTTGGGCTAGAAACTCAGACTCCAGCCAGCTTGGGGGTGGGAGAAGAAGGGGAAGGTCCAAGTGCTAAGAAAGTGATTCCAACAAAAACCACTTCTCACAGAGCCAAAGAAGGAGAACTCACGCCGGGCTGAGAGAAGCAAGGAAGCAATCTGAGGAAATTTCGTGGAAGAGGTGTGTTTAGTCAGAAAGGATTAGATGAGAGGGGAAGACATTCCTTTGAGAGGAAGGTGGGCTGTTCGCGTGGGCCTGGGGGAGCCGGGGCCTCCAAGCCCCAGTCCTGGGAACCTACTCCAGGAGGCGTGAAGCCAAAATTTACTGATCCACATGTCTCAACTTTTTTCACACAGCAAAACACACAACAGGTGACATTTACATGTAGGACCCACTCCCAGGGATTATCTAGACTTGGTATAATACAGGTAGCGGTGGTGTGCAAACCAGCAAGCAGGAATACTGCCTCTGTTTCCCCACTCATAAAGCATCTCACAGTGCCAGTGAGAGAGTGATCATGTTACAGGACAATTTCGAGTGCACTCTAATTTATAACAAGAGTAATTAATTTGTCATTCATAGTGACTTCTGACCCATTGCATCGCTTTTTGTAGTAACATGAAGACCAGGAACAATTGCAACCTCCTTTTTGCTTCTTTATCTTGGGTGGGGGGATTTCTCCATCAATAGATCCTGAGATGAGGATTTTTCAGAAAGTAAGTTATTAGGAAGTGATCCTAGGAAAAACATGTAGACAAACGCAGATGAGGAACAAGAAAAGAAAGAGGGCCGGTCAAGGGGTGAAACCAAGCAAAATCCCGGGACAGGAACTCTGGCTGAGTCCGGTAGGAGACTTGTGGAAACAATCTAAGCCACACTTGACAGTTGTCCCCCACGGGGGCAGGCGGCTGGGTATTGACACCTGCACCTGTCAGTCATCATTAAGGGCTGCCCCTGGGGATGGCACTTCCCTGGCACTTCTAGCTCTCTGCACTCAGGCGAAAGGAGCTCTGGCAGCCTGAGGACAGCCTGCCATGGACTCGTAGGTGTTGGCTGTTGGGCACGAAAGCACACAACCTGCATTCATGTCCATCCAAGGAAATGGTGCAGTTTCGCAGCACCTAGGAAAGGCTGGTTGCCCATCGGTTAATGAGGGATGCTGGGAACAGGACACAGTGATCACAAGCATGAAGCTAACAGAAGGCAGGACCCCACCTGTTTTGCTCGTCATCGTATCCCTGGCACAGGAAGCATTCATGCACGTTTGCTGGGTAAACAGGGACTGGATCTCCCCCACGGTGATTCTGTGTTTTAAGGGCTCCTCCAGAGTCTCCCTAGTTCTCCCTTCATTCCTTGCCCAACTCTATTGATGCTACCAGAGACCACAGAGCACTCAGGAGGAGCTCACTGGGCTCTCACCACACGGGGACCCTGCTCACTGAGCAAGCGCCACCCAACTATGAGGCCCAACGTGTGCTCCTGTTCTCTCTGATCAGAGGCTTCTGGGGACAAGCAGGGTGGCTCAGTCGGCGGAGCCCAGGCGACACAGTAGGTGTGGGCTCCAGACCCAGTGTGTTCCACATTTCATCTCATCTGAATCTGCAGCAATAGTGATGGCAGGTCTTTGCCTCCTGTTTTACAGAGGAGCCACATGAGGCCCAGAGATGTTTGTCATTTGTGCTATTAAGTGATGGAATCGGAATTCAAATTCAGTTTTACCAAACTCCAAATTCTAGGCTATTGATCTTATGTCTTAAAGCTGGGGAGTCAGGGAATTCGTGATATGAAGGGGGTTCATTCACTGAAGTTTGAGGACGGACAACCACCTTTCAGCAGACACCAGGTTCATCTGAGACTTTGTTCAACTCCAGACTTAGGGCCAGCTTCCTGGGCCTGTGACCTGTGTGGTCACACAGGGCCCTGTGCTCAGAAGGGCCTGGCTCTTGTTTAATGCTCTGCCACTGCCATCTCGAAATTCTTTTTAAACTAGGAGTCCTGTATTTCCAATTTGCACTGGGCTGTGCAAGTTACATAGGCAGCCCTGTCCACAGTGGGCAAGCATTCTAGGACATTCTCAAGGCCCAGGGGCAGGGGGTGGGCCCCAGACCCCCAGAGGGATAGGAGTGCCATGGGTGAGAAAGCCTTACACATGTGTTGGGTTGAGACCGGATAGAACCAGCCAAGATCTTCCCACCAGCGCCACTCAGTAGTAAACATCTAAGTGCACTAATGCGGCAAAGACCTGTGAAAGGACGAGGTGCTGGGTCAGCGGGGCACAGAGAAGCTACAAGGCAGCTCTGCCTAGGGGAGGGAGGGTCAGGGAGGTTTCTGGGGGGAGGCAACCCCTTGACAGAGTCCTGAGAGACAGGAATGAAGAAGGGCATTCCGGGTGGAGGGTGTGGTAGGGTGAAGGCACCAAGGCGCCCTGCAGCGCAGCACATCTCATGGGTGAGCCAAGGAGGAGTCTCAGGAGTAGGACCGGGCAGGCAGAGGCCAGATGACCAGACAGGCTTGACTTTTCCTCCCTTCCCCCCAGTTTTCCTGCATATTCATACACACAATGCACATTCTCCTGGGCTAGACTCCATTTCCACCCAAAATCTTATCAGATGGCTGGAATGTGTTTATATGAGAAGTCTGATTTTCTCCAGATAGAAGTTTATCTGCTCTTCCACTCTGCTGTACATGGCAGGGGATGTGTGTACACGCTAATGATTTCTTTGCATGATAGCACCACCTAGTGGCTGCTGGTCACACTTTCCCATCTCTCAAAACTGACAAAAAACCCAGTGAGATGGCATAAGACCGTAACAATCCCCTGTCCCGCTCTTGTGCTCTGTAGGGTTCAGATGCCCTTCATCCAAAACCCTTTTGACCTGCATAACAGCCTCAGGCTGAGCACTGACTCTCAGAAGATGCCCCAAGCGCACTACACACTCACACACCAGAAAGCGTCCCTTTGTCTTCAGCCACAGTGTCTTCTGATACTTGGGCCACTGCAAAAAGGACCCTTCAGTTCTGAATGTGCTGTCCCCAGCATCACACAGACAGAGGCCCCTGCTGAGCCCAAGGTTGGGAGAAGGTAGACAAAACAGCGTTCGTGATCTTTGGAGTTGGAGATTTACCTTGGGCATCTCCAAACAACCAGGAATGACAGCAGCAGTAACAAGTAGAACAAGAACGAGGAGGAGAAAAGGAACTGCTGCTTCTTGAGAGCCCTCCCCTACCCAGACAACCACACAAGGCCCTTATATATCTTCCTTGAATGCATTTTCACAAGTGCATCAATTTTGTTCAGAGCAAGGCAAGTTTCAGGTGTCAATTAATAAGCACCAGGTGCCTACTATGTGCCAGCACTTTTCTAAGCACTTTAAATACAATTACTCATTTAGTCCTCACCATAATACAGCAGGAGAATTACTATTAGTATTTCCACTTTCCAGGTGGAGACACTGAGGCACTTGTCCAGGGACATGCAGCTAGCGAATGGGGGACCTGAAATTTGAATCTAAGCAATCCTGTTCCAGGGCGTGTGCTATTATTAATCACTACCCAGGCAACCTCCCAGGCTGAGAGACAGAAAGAAAATGTATATACACTGTCCCAGAGTCTACTAGTCTACCGGGGAAGAAGGATATGTAATTGAATATCCATAATGTATTTGTTTTTGCTTGCTTTTGAGACAGAGATTATTCTGTTACCCTGGTCAGAGTGCAGTGTCGTCAGCCCAGCTCACTGCAACCTCCAACTCCAGGGCTCAAGCAGTCCTGCCTCAGCTTCCTGAGTAGCTGGGACTACTAGCTACTGACTCACAGAAGATGCCCCAAACGCACCACACACCAGAAAGTGTCCCTTTGTCTTCAGCCACAGTGTCTTCTGATCCTTGGGCCACTGCGAAAAGGACCCTTCAGTTCTGAATGTGCTATCCCCAGCATCACACAGACTGCAGAGGCCCCTGCTGAGCCCAAGGTTGGACTACAGGCGTTCACCACCACACCTGGCTAATTTTTTCTGTTTTTAGTAGAGATGGGGTCTTGCTCTTGCTCAGGCTGGTCTTGAACTCTTGAGCTCAGGTAACCCTACCTCTGCCTCCCAGAGTGCTAGGATTACAGGCATAAGCCACCGCACCCGGCCCTGTATTTGCTTATTTACTCATTCAACAACCTTTCCCTGAAGGACATCTTACATCAGATGTGGGTGGGCACATAGGTGAAAATTACCCCCATCTGGTGGGGAAGCGAAGCTGAACCAGGCTGGACCTGCACACAGGCGATTCAGGATGGGGTGGCAGGCACTGGGACTCCAAGGTCAAGAAGCAGGGGCCAGGCATAGCTAGCCAGGAAGTGCTCAAACCCTAGCCTAACTGAGTCTGAAAAACACCTCTTTCTCCAGCAGATGATGAATTTTCAGCCAACTGCTAACCCTTATTATAGTTATAAAGCTACAGTAATTCTCTCCCTTTAGTTTTATGCCTCCTACCCAGGAAGAGAAGGGGAACATTGTCTGAGGATGGGTGGTCAGGCAGCAGAAACAGGACTAGCACCTCATGGGTCCGGAGCTCCAGATAGACTGGCCTGCGCTGCCATCTACTGGCCAAATGTACACACTACATCAGATATGGCCGGGGTCCAGCCTTCGTGTCCAGGTGCAGAGGGGAGGAGGCCTAAGGTAGCCGAATCCTTTGACCTTAAGCAGCCTTGAGAGCTGTCATCTCCTATGTTTCACAATTGAAGGGGAACTGAAACTCTGAGAGGTGACATGAGGTAGTGATAGTTTTTATTTACCATTTGCCAGGCACGTGTAGAGCACTTTACATTTCTTATGGCATCTTCTCAAGAACCTCATGAGTACTGTTATTTATCCCCCTTTTATTATTTCTCTGAAGTCTCTTTATAACAGTTTCCTCTTATTTTTAGTGCTATTTATTTGCTGGAGAAACCAGGTCGTTTGTATTGCAGAATGTCTCACAACCTGGATTCTGCTGGTGGCTCTTCATAGCATCACTTCGCTTGTTCTTGGGCCTCCATAGTGCCTGTGAGCTGGTATGTAGCTCTAAAGGCTTCATTAAATTCAGGTTCAATTGTTTTAAGCAAGACTAATTCATATGTACTTCCTATTACATCTCATCGCGAGGCATATAATGTTTGGTCATCCTACTCCTAGTGATAAGATTTGTTGATGTCAAAGCAATGTAAAAATGCCAACTTTCTAAGTCTATTATTTCTTTATCGACTGGATTTCTTCTTTAAAGAACTTTAAGGTTCTGGTACCAAGTAAGATGGAGCAGCTACAGAACCTGGACAGAATGCATAGGGCAGCTACATGAGAACTCTGAAAAGCAAATAGGAGTAGCCAGATTGGGGAAGAAGACTGGAATTTGGAGTGCCACTGAGCTGACAGTGAGTTTACCTCTTTCCTCCTCCTCTGGTATCCCCCAGCCTTCACTCAAAGCAGTTGAAAACTCGGGAATCAAGGAGACGCCTCTGTTTTCGGCTGAAGGAGTGGGAAAGGGGCCTCCCGAGAGTGGCAGCACGGGCAGCGAGGCCGCAGACACAGGGGAGCTCCCCTCCCATCAGAGCAGTCGCGGTCTCAAGAGTGCGGGTGAAGCCCCGCTGCGTTTTCTCTCCGTTCTTTCACCAGTTGGCCCCAGATGCAGGTGCGTTAGTTGCAGGAAGTGTATGTCAGAGAGCCGTAAAGAAAGCCCCAGATTTCTAGCTGGAAAACCAAAAAGAGGATCCTCAGGGAAACAGAAAATACTAAGGAGACAATGGTGAAGGAGGCGTTCTGGACGGCGGACCCATAAAGTTGTTTGCAAACACCTAGATTCATCCCTGAGCATCACATGTGTAGATCTGGCCCTAAGCGGTATACCTTAAATTTTGAGAACTGAACTAAGACAGAACATGGCCCAGGTCCCAGACTGGCCTTGGGTGGCACATACACAGAAGAGATCTGAATAGCCTGATAAAATCATTGAAAACCAAACAGACATAGAAATCACAATCTATAGAAGGTTGATCAGAACTTGTGACCTGAACCCAACCTGGTCAATTGCCTGCTTAAAAAAAAGAGAGAGAAATCTCCTTTCCTGCAGATGATAATGGGCAAAAAGAAAAAACAAACAAAAGAAAACTCTATAAAATTTAAATAAGATCCAATCTCATAACATAATATTCAAATTATTCAGGATATTTGGTGCACATAAAGAAACGGGAAAATTTCAACTCAGCCAATGCTGAGATGACATAGATGTTGAAATTATCTAACAAAGACTTTTTCTTTTTTTTGAGTCAGAGTCTTGCTCTGTCACCCCGGCGAGAGTACAGTGGCAGCGATCGTAGCTCACTGCAACCGCAAACTCCTAGGCTCAAGTGATCCTCCTGCCTCACCCTCCCAAGTAGCTGGGACTACAGGTGCGTGCCCCCACACCTAGCTAATTTTTCTGTTTTTAGTAGAGGTAGGGTCTGACTCTTGCTCAGGCTGGTAACAAAGACTTAAAGTAGCTGATATAAAAGTGCTCCAAAAGTAAGGATGAATATACTTGAAGGAAATGGAAAGACAGTCTCGGAAAAGAAATAAAAGATACAAAGAAGAACCAAATGGAAATTTTACAACTAAAAATATTAATGTATTAACCAAAAGTTTAAAAATTCACCAGATAGGCTCAAAATGGCAGAATGCAGGTGACAGAAAAAGAATGAATGAACTTGAAGATAGATTGATTAAAAGAATCCAATTTGAACAACGCAGAGGAAAAAAAGACTAAAAATAAATAAAGCCTCAGGGATCTGTGGGACCATACGAAAAGGTCTAATTGTGTCATTGGAGTCAGAGAAAGAGAGGAGACGGTGCAGTGAAGAACGCATGCTTGAAGAAATAAGAGCCGAAAGTTCCCAAATTTGGATAAAAACATAAACGTAGAGATTCAATAAGCACTGTAAACCCCAAGAAAGACAAATTCAAAGAAATCCATGCCCAGACACATTATAATCAAACTGCTGAAACTGAAGACAAAAAAATCAGTGTCCAGAGTAAAATAACACATTACATATAGGGCAGCAATTATTCAAATGACTATGAACCGTGCATCAGAACACGTGGAACCCAAGAACACAGAACATTTCTAAAGTGCTGGGGAAAATACGTCAACTCAGAATTCTAAGTCCAGTGAAAATAACCTTCAGGACTGAAGGTGAAATTAAAAATTCTCAGATGAAGTAAAACTAAGTAAACTGTTCTGAAAGAATTGCTCAGGGAAGTTCTTCAGACAGATTAATACCAGAAAGAAAGTTGGAGTACTAGGAACTGGAGAAGAGCAACAGAAATGGTAACTGCTTGGGTTTACAACAGATTGTTCTTCTCTTAAGATCTTTAAAAATGTTTCAGAGTTGAAAGTAAAAAGTTTAACACTGTCTGACAGGGTTTCAATGGGGGGGGGAGGGTAAAGGGACCTCCTCAGTGGTAAGATTTCTACATTCCACTTCGAGTGGTGATATATTGTCTCTTGTTATTTCTGAACACAACATTAAGGACATCTATTTTAATCTCTTGAGCAATGACTAAAAACTAAACAAAGACATACAGTAAAAACATAGTAAAATAAAATACAAGAAAAAAATGTTAACATCACCCAAGAAAGACAGGAAAGGAGAAACAAAGAAAGAAATCAAACAGAGAACTAATAATAAAATAGAAGGCCTAAATACAAACATGTCAATAATTACATTAAATATAAATGGTCTAAGCATGCCAGTTAAAAGACAGAGATATCAGGAAAGATGAAAATATATGGGCCGGGCACGGTGGGTCACACCTGTAATCCTAGCACTCTGGGAGGCCAAGGCAGGAGGATCGTTTGAGCTCAGGAATTCAAAACCAGCCTGAGCAAGAGCGAGACCCCGTCTCTACCAAAAATAGAAAGAAATTAATTGGACAACTAAAAATATATAGAAAAAATTAGCTGGGCATGGTGGCGCATGCCTGTAGTCCCAGTTACTTGGGAGGCTGAGGCAGAAGGATCGCTTGAGCCCTGGAGTTTGAGGTTGCTGTGAGCTAGGCTGACACCACAGCACTCTAGCCCGGGCAACACAGTGAGACTCTGTCTCAAAAAAAAACAAAAAAACAAATATATATGATCCGACTGTATGTTGTATAAAAAAACTTCAAATATAATGATATGCGTAGGTTAAAAGTAAAGTGATGAAAAAGGATATACTATGAAAACACTAATCAAAAGAAAGCCAGAGAGACAATACTAGGATCAAACAAAGTAGACTTCAAAGTTAAGAAAATTACCAGGGATAAATTACTATGATAAAAGAATCAATCCACCAAGAAGACGTAACACAACTTAAATGTGCCTGTATTCAACAACAGAGGCTCAAAATGCATGAAACAAAACCTGACAAAACTGAAAGAATAGACAAATCCACCATTATAGTTGGAGACTTCAACATGCGTTTTTCAGTAATCCATAGAAATAGTGGACAGAAAATCAGCAAGAACTGTACAGGACCAACAACTGACTAGATCTAATTGACACATATAGAATACCTTGCCCCCAAACAGCAGAATGTATGGTTTTTTTTCATGTGCACATGGAACATTCACCAGGATAAACCATACGCTGGGTAATAAAACAAACTTTCACAAATTTAAGATAATTGAAATACCGTATGTTCTCAAATCAATAATGTAAGCTTTCCACCCTAAGATACTAGACAAATAAGAGCAAAATAAACATAAAGCAAGCAGAAAGAAGGAAATAGCAAAGAGCAGAAATCAATTAAATAGAAAATTAAAAATAATGGAAATCAATAAAACCAAAACTTGGTTCTTTAAAAAGATAAATGCAATTGAAAAACCACTAGTAAGATGAAGAGAAAAAGAGAGAAGAAACAAATTACTAATATTGGGACTAAAATGGGATATCACTACAAATCCAACAGAAATTAAAGGAATAATTAGAGAATGCTTTGAAAAACTCTACACACATCATTTCAACAACTTCAGTGAGATAGACCAATTCCTTTAAAACCACAAACTACCAAAACTCACTCAAGATAAAATAGATAACTTGAATAGTACTATAATAATTAAGTTGAATTCATAGTTTTACTGAAACCTGTGAAAAAGAAATCTTCAGGCCCAGATGGTTTTACTAGTCAATTCTACCAAACATTTAAAGAAATAACACAAATTCTATATACAAAATATCTTTCCGACAATATAAGAGGAAGGAATATTTCCCAACTCATTTCATGAGACCAATATTACTTTGGTACCCAACTGAAACACAGATGGCACAAGAAAAGAAAACTACAGATCAATGTGCCTCATAAACATGCATGCAAAAATCGTCAACAAAATATTAGCAAGTGAAATATAGCAATATGGAAAAAGAATAATATACCACAACTAAGGGGGTTTGTCCCAGGAATGCAAGGTTGGTTCAATATTCAAAAATTAATCAACATTATCCAGCATATTAACAATCTAAAGATGAAAACCACATAATCATATCAATAGATACAGAAAAAACATTTGACAAAGTTCAACAGCCATTTGTGATAAAAAGCTTTCAGCTAATTAGGAATGAAAGAGAATTGCCTCAAGATGATTAAGCATATCTCAAAATAAGCCTACAGCTAACATTACACTTAATGATGAGAGAATAAATAATTTTCTCCTACAATCAGGAATAAGACCAAGATGTGTGCTCTCACCATTCCTAGTCAACATACTGGAAGTCCCAACCAGTGCAATAGGGGCAAGAAAAAGAAAGAAATTTTCCCTATGTGCAGATAACATGATCACCTATGTAGAAAATCCCAAGGAATCTATTTTTTAAAACTCCTAGAACTAGTAAGTGAATTTAGCAAAGTTGCAGGATACAAGGTCAACAGACAAAATGAATTTTATGTCTATGTAATAGCAGTAAACAGATGAAAACCAAAAATGTAAAAACAATACCATTTACAATGGCTTTCATAGGGAAAAAGCTTTTTTCTGTAGATATATCTATGGTTTTGGTTGGGTAGGGTGCTTGGGCCGTAGTATAGTCTCTATACAATTTCTTGGGCTGTAATCAGTGTCTATGATGTCTGTGAATTCCTCGGTGTCTTAGGCTGTGATTGTTAATAGAGGCTGTGATGACGTTTTACTGGGGATGAAGACATCAGGTGGGCTATCTTTGGGCACCAGTGATTGTCGTGACAGGCCAGGCATGCTGGTCCTTGGGCCCCTGGGTGGTGTACATGGACATCAGTGATAGCATGTCTGAGTAGGCAGATCCTTGGACATCCAGGTTGCTTGCTTGAATGCCATCAGTGGCAGCAGTGAGCCAGGCAAGCAGGTCCTTGGGCCCCAGGCAGCGTGTGTGGCATCAGCAATAGCAGTAGTAACAATGAACCAACCCTCGACCCCCTTAGGCAGCACACACTGGTGCCAGTGGTAGCAGCAATGAGCTGGAAAGGCATTTCCCAGCCTCCTAGGTGGCACATGCGGGTATGCGCTAGTTTTGGTGGTGGTGACAGGCTAGGCAGGGCAGGCCTGCCCTCCGGTTCCTCGACGGTGCACATGAGCACCAGTTGTGGCAGGTCTATTGTCAGGCCCCTGGATGGCATGCTCAGATGGCAATGGTGGAGTGGATGGAGCAGACCTGTGCTCATGTCCCCTGAAGTAGCACACAGGTGCTCAGCAGCCCTGCTGCTGTCAGTGGCAGTGGCCACAGGCAGGTCTCTCTCAGGCTCTGTGGAGCATATACTTCAGTTCCCTTTTTCCTGGGGTCAGCCCCCCCCAGTGGCCTGCCCCACCTGTTCCCTGGGGTGTAGGACACTGCAGGGTCTAGAGTGCTGGCTCCCCGGCTGCACCACTGGGTCCAGCTGGTGTCGTGATACTGCAGCCCTCTAGGTGGGCACAGGGCAATGTCTGCAGGGCTCCAGGGATGTGGAAATGCAGGGGCTGCTGGGACCCAGGGCAGGATGTATTGTAATGCTGGCTGGGCTCTCAAAATGGCATTGGGCAGCCGCTGCTTGGGTCTCAGGGTGTGTTGGGACCAGAGTGAACTCCTCTCTGGAACAATGCCACCGCACAGACTAGGCAGCTCCCTGTACTGGTCTCAGGGCCCATGAGGGCCGAGGGGCTCTCCTATGGCTAGGATTGCAGGAGTCTGCTGTGGGAATGTGAACTTCTGGGGCTCACTGGCCGACCTCTGTCCTGCACTGAGGACTTTCTCCGGACTCCAAGCCAGTTCTGGCCAGGCCAGCTGTTTGTTCCTTTGCCTCTTTCTCCTTCTTTGGCATAGAGATTGCCTGTCACTTTCCTGCTGAATTCGTGTTCTCTCTTGAGTGCTATACTCAACGTGTGGTTATCCACTCAGTGTGTGATTATCTAACTCACTGTTTTGGCTTCCTTTGTAGAGGAGGCAAGTGCCAGGTGCCTCTAGTCAGCTACCTTGACAGTTAATCCACAAACAATTTTTTAAAAAGTTGGAGAAATACACTGCCTGATTTTTTTCATATATAAGTTTATTGAGACATATTTTCATATCATATAATTCACCCCTTCCAAGCGTATGATCAATGATTTTTAAAATAAATTTACCAAGTTATATGAGTATATGCTACCTAATTTTAAGACTTATGATAAAGCCACATTAGTCAATACAGTGTGGTGTGTGTCGGCAAAAGGACAGACACATAGATCAATGGAACAGAGCAGAGAGGCCAGAAATAGACCCATACAAATACAGCCAATTGATTTTTGATAAAGCTGCAAAGGAAATTTAATGCTGAAGTATAGTCTTTTCAACAAATAGGGTTGAAACAATTGGGCATCCATTTTTTAAAAAAAAAAAAACTCAAACTAGGATTATTGCTCAGCAGTGGTTCAATGGCCAAATAGAACCCTCCAGAGATTATACACACACACATACACGCGCACACACACACACACACACACACACAGAGGAACATCAGATTGGACGACAATCCACACGAGAAAGCACCTTCGTAAGCACCAAATATCCAGGGAGCAATCACAGTACCTGGTTTTAGCACCACAACAAAGACAGACACATTGAAGAGAGCAGAAAGGGCATCTTGTGTTGCCTACATCACCCTCCCACAACCCAGGCAGTGCAGAATGGAGAGAGAATCTGTGTGCTCAGGGGAGGGAGGGCACAGTGACTGTGGGACTTTGCATAGGAACTCAGTTCCACCCTGTCACAGTGGAAGACAGCACTGGGAAGAATTCCACTCATGCCCACAGAGGAAGCATTTAGACCATTTCTGGGGCAGAGGGGAATCTACCAACCTCACAGGAGGAACTCAAGTCCCAGCCCACTGGGCCCCCCAAAAATTTCAGCTGCAGCCAGGCCATGGTGACTGCAATCTTTTGGCAAGCCCTGGTGCTGCACTGGTCTCAGAGGCTGTTCACTTGGTATACAACACCAAGTTATGGCAGCCCCAGAAGTGCCTGCATCACCACTCCCCCAACTCCAGGCAGTGCATGGCAGAGAGAGACTCCTTCCACTCGGGGGAAGGAAAGGGAAGCTTACAGGGGACTTTGTCTGGCAAGTGCTTACCAGCCCAGCCACAGTTAAATAAAATAGGCAGAACCTCAAAGCCCCTGATTCCAAGCTGTTGCTCCCAGACAGCACTTTCAGACCCAACCTAGGCAAGAAGTGAATCTGTTGCCCTGGTGGGATGGACGTGCATCCTGGCAGGCTTCACCTCCTGCTGACTAAAATGTCCTCTGGCTTTGAATAAGCATCAGCAGAAGTCAGGCTACAGGCCTTGGGGGAGCTCCAGTACTATGCTGGTCTGGGAGGCCATGGGCTTCATGTGTGACTCAATGTGGTGCCAGCTGTGATGGCCACAAGAGTGTCCCCCTCACTGCTGACCCAACTCCAGGAAGCCCAGCAATCAGAGAGACTCCTTCCACTTGGGGGAAAGAGGAGCAAGAGCTAGGGACTTTGCCTGGGAACCCAGGGAATTCTCCCTTATATATGTCAAGTCTTTCAGGGCTGAATATTCTTCAAGGTTCACAGCGTACCTGGGCTTAGGGTGCCCTCTAGTGCTGATATGGCTGCAGTGACCACAGGCTTAGTTCACTTAATGCCTAGTCCTCTGAGTTCTTGGAAAACCCTCTGTAGAAGGACAGGTACAAGTAAGGCCAGGCCATGAAGACTGGAATAAATACCTAACTTTTCAATGCCTAGACATCAACAAACATCCACAAACATCCACAAGCATCAAGAACATACAGGAAAATATGACCTCACCAAACAGCCTAGATAAGACACGACTGATGCTCTTTTTGCCCTTCCACCTTCTGCCTTCTGCCATGAGAGGATAGATCCTCTGGAGGATGCAGCAACATGATGCCATCTTGAAAGCAGAGAGCAGCACTCACCAGACACTGAACCCTCTGGTGCCTTGATCTTGCTTCTGAAGAGGCCAGCCTTGGAATGGCATTAGGCTTGTGGAAGAAGTATCTTATTTCAAAGTGACTGAATGTTTTAGTGTTGTTCTTCTTAACTATAGAACCTTGACCTTGCGGGACAAAAAAGGAAGAGGAGTTGTGGCAAAGACTGCAATTAAACCTTAACCTGGAAGAGAAACTGGCCAGACACGAATGGATGTACTCGGTTCAGCCCTGTTCAGACTTGCTACTCGTTGCATAAACCTTCTGATTCTGTTCATCAGACCCACCCATTTCCCTCTGGTGGAAATCAGTGAATCATATTGAATCTTGAGTAAACCATCATGATTGTTACCTTTTTAAGCTCTATTGCTTTTGTCTCCGATCACCTCTCCTTGTCCCCGGCCTATTTGCTATCAACTTCACATCACTATCTACAAGACATCTGGATAGGGAAGAAAGTTTAGAAGGAGATTTGGAATGAGAAGTTATTCTGGAAATAATTGGACTAGAATTAGGGAGATCTGGTTTGGTTCTATTCCTGGTTGCTTTTGTCAACCTAAATGACAGACAGAGGCACTTTAAAAGAAAACATTTATCCAGGAATTAGCATTGCAATAGGAATACGTGTGCCATAGTAAACTATGTGCATATTCAGGGAGGTAAAGAAAGACAAAGAATTCTAAAAGAAAAATGAGAAGGATTACATAATTGTTTCGAGATAATTATCCTTGGCTACAAGTATCAATAACAAGGGTAGCACCAGTTTGAGGTTGGACAGGCAATTTCTGGGCACATGTATCCTTGCAGAAGTATTTTTTTTATGTAAGGTTATAATGGCTTTTGTGCAAGGTTGTGGTTTTTGCAGTCTTTTGTGATAGTTCTTGTTATCAGGCATTCATGCATGAGAACATTCCCTTCATTGCCTTCCCTAGCTCTATTTGTCAAGGTTTTTAACACAAGTGACTCCATTTTGACTCTGACAACTTTTAACTAGCTCCTTGACCTTAAATGAATCCCATATCCTTCTTGATATAATTTATAAAATTATTGAGTTGGAATAAATAGTATTCGTGAAAAAAAGACACCAGTGACCAATTCTGGAGTGAGAAGGGTATATCTCAGGCAGGGAATTCAAAATAGTTATTTTGATGAAGCTCAATGAACTTCAAGATAATACAGAGAAGGAATTGAGAAATCTATCAGAGAAATTTAACAAGGGAATTAAAATTTGAAAAATCAAACAGAAGTCCTGGAGCTGAAAAATTAAGTTGACAAACTGAAAAATTCATCAGTGTCTCAATAGCAGAATTGATTAAGCAGAAGAAAGAATTTGTGAGCTTGAGGACAGGCTATTTGAAAATGCACAGTTAGAGGAGAAAAAAGAATGAAGTACACTTAAATGATCTAGAAAATAGCCCCAAAGGGGCAAATCTAAGAGCTATTGGCCTTAAAGAAAATGTAGAAAAAGAGATTGGGGTAGAAAGTTTATGTGAAGAAATAGTAACAGAGAATTTTCCAACCCTACAGAAA
>RJWJ010021641.1:0-27667 GCA_004363605.1 Indri indri | reverse complement strand
GGGGTGTGGGATGTGGGGGGCTGGGAGACTTTGGCTTTTTACTACACCAGTCCTTGCATACCTTTTATCTTTTAAAAATTGTATATATGTATTGCTTTGATTTAATTTCTCAAAACAAGTCCCTTCTCTTTCTTTGGACCTCTATCTCCCACATTATACATACAAAATGGAGAGGCTGATGATTCTGGGTGACATGAGGTCCTGTTCTCCAATCTACCCTTCTTTCAAAAGCAGGAGCAAGAGAGGTGGATGAACGGCTAGCCCCTCCTCACTAAACCCTTGGCTCCCCACAGCCATCCACAGATACCTTCTCAGCTGCCCCAGCCTGCACCACCCTCTGGTCCTCCTCAAATCCCCCCAACACCAGTCCAGCCTCTCCAGCCTTTCACTGATTCAACTATTTACACCCATTAGTTATTTATACCTGCCTGAGTCACAAAGGATTTCAGGCTGCTTACTCCAAGAACACAGAACAGAAACTGAACTTGAAAATAAGAACTCAGAAAAAGAGATCAACAAAGATGCCAGAGATGTACTTCAAATTCACTGGTGGCTGAGACAAAAAGGAAGATACAATGAACTGTGATAGCCTCATATTAGGAAGGAGGGAATATATCAGTTTCTGGAGTTATATTCAGTGCAAAGCTTTGCCTAGCACTGAATTCTTCAAGTCATTGTCCATGGGAGGTTTCATGAAAGAGAAGAAAAATGACTGTTTATTGAGCACCTATAAGTATCAGGGAATACCATTCAAATTATCTTGGTTACTTTTGAGAGATAAGCATTGTTATCCCATTTTACAGATGAGGAAACTAAAGCTCAGAAAAGGTAAAATGACCTAGCTGAGATCATCCCATGGGTTGGGGCAGAGCCTAGACTCAAACTCAGGTATGTCTGTCTCCAAAGCTCATTCTTTGCATATCATACCATGGGGCAACAGAGACACACAGGCCAGAGATGCCCTGCCCAAGGCAATGGGGATGTAGTAATGACAGCCACAGGCCTGCCCTCTTCCATGAAAACAGACAAGGGGGTGACAGGCCTGGCTGTCAGGCTAGAAAATGCCTCTGAGCTGCCTCTGTTATAGTAAATGGGGCATCTAAAGCAGAAAGCAGCAGAAAGAAGGCTGGGCCTGGGCTGAGTGGAGAAAGAGAACCCTAGGTTCACTCCCCGGCTATGAATCTAGCAGATTTGATTTCAGAGGGACTGGAACAGAGCAGCAGGTCTGTCTGCCATCGAAGCAAGAGCCCTTTAGGCGATGCCTCTTCTTCATCACTTCCTGCCCCAAAACTCACCTAGCCTCCTTTTGAGCCCTGGTTTTCTCATCTGTAGGACGTAAAAAATAATAATCCCTACAACCTTCACAGGATTTCGAGGCAGGAATTAGCACATTTAAGGAAGGATGCTTTGAACACTGGCATTTAATACTAGAGTGACTCTTCTAATCAGAGCTCTCTCTTCTGCTCACACCTTGAGTGGCCTTATACAAGTCCTTTCTCTCTCTGAACCTCGGTCTCCTCATCTGTAAAATGAACACCTTCAGTTGGATGATTTTTCAGGGTCCTTCCAGCTCAAAGTTTCTTGACTTTTATGCTGGTATTATTAAAACCCTACTGGTTATGACCAGCTGCTGCTCCTCTGAGCTCCTGCAGTAGGCTGTGCTCCCCTCTGTCATGGCACCTGTTCATGTGTCGTCATCATCATTTTCCCCCCATAGGTTATCTCTACTCCCACTACCCAAGCACAGGCCTTCTTGCCTGTCATCCAGACTGCTGTACCAGCCTCCTCACTGGATGCCCTCCAATTTGTCTTCCAAACTACCCTCTGGAAGGATCTTTCCAAAACGTGGCTCTCAACATGTCCCCCTGTACTATACAGAAGGCACCCCTCCCCCTCAGCTTAAAACCCTATGTTGGCTCCCAATTCCCAATAGCATAAAGCTCCTGATGTTGCTAGTTAAGTGTCTTCATGATCCAGGCTGGCAAACACTCCCGACTCCTCTCCCGACATTTCCTGCCTCCCAGCCTGTGCTCTAGTTTGTAGTGAATTGATAAAAGTGCCCCCTGCACATATCCTGCTGGTTCCCTGCCTCTGCGTCTTACTCTTCCTTTTGCCCCCAATTCCCGCTAACTTACATGCTGTCCATCCTCCAAGCCTCAGCTCAGATATCACCTCCTCCAGGAAGCCTCCCTGGATGGTCTGGGTAGACGTCCCTCATTTGGGCACCCGCAGCCCCCTGTGCTCCTCTCTAGCATAGCACACTGAACACCACACTACAATCGTCTGTTTCCATGACCATCTTCTCCACCCAACTGTGAGTACCCTGAAGCCAGAACTGTATAACGCTAATCACAGAACCTTCTGCCTGTGATGGCACAAGGCCTGGCACATACTAGGGACACAATATTCACTGGACTGACCTCCCTCTGATAAACATAGTGAGCTCCCACATGACCTCTCCCTTCTGCCTTCCCACAGCACAGAGCTTTACAAAGTTATTATTAATAATAACGCCCATCACTGAGTAAACACATACTGTGTGCTAAGCGCATCATCTGTGTCATCTTACTTAATTTTCACAACAATCATGATGAGATGGGTTATTTAGGAACTGGCTAGTATATCAGATACACAGCTGAGTGAGATGCCTCCCAGTTTTGTACAAAAATTTGGGGGAAGGACATATTTAGGTACTTTTCATCATGGATATAATGACAATAATTCGGAAGTGGTTATATGAAGTAAAATACTGTTTTTATTCAGGTGAATGCAGTATGCTGTATCCTGGAAACCAGCAGGAAATCACAAGGCCTGGATACGCAATGATATTACCCCTTTAACACTTGGTATTATTGAAATGGTACCCATCAGGTGATAAATTTACATCTAAATATTAGAGGAATAATCCTAATCAGCCATGTAGCTCTGACTTGTCAACTTTGTTTCGAAAAGGATGCTATGCGTCCATTCTCATATTGTTGTTTTGTTTGCTATGCTCCGCCTCTAGGGGGCAGGGCAGTTTCATCTACTAATATTATTTTCCATCCTCGGCCCTCAGCTTTCCATACTGATCAGGACCCTGATGGATATGCTGGGCAGCTAGGAAAGTTTCCGATACATTTTTGCGAGGGGCAACATGAATCTCACATATTAGAAAATATTTAATCTCCGTTTTCTACTTAAGAAAACTGAGGCTCTGAAAGCGAAGTGACTTGCCTAGCAACACACAAAATCCTCCTTCCACAGCACCACCCTTTCTCTGAATGCTAAGGCCCCGGAGAGCTTCAGCTACTAAGCGCTGCGGAATGGGCCCCTCGGTATAAATGCTTTCAACACGGAGGCCTGGAGAGAAACCAAATACCACGAGGAAGTTAGAGTAACTAGTAAATTATCTTGCACCAAACGAGCTCCCCCAAAAGAGGAAGTCATGTATGTATTCACCATTCTTCCTCTTGACCAGTGTTCGTGACTCTGCCAAGGAATATAGCAAGAAATGAGCTACAAGCGTCAAGTCTTATTTCAACCCCGAGACACTGTGCGCAGCCCAAGGTCTGAGCAGAAGAAAGATTTGGTGGATAAATAAAGGACTTCCCACTGGGCTGGGTGAACTGCACACAGGTCCTGTGCAGGCCTCTTTGCTCTTTTCGGAACAGAGGCTTCTGCATGGAGGGTCAAGACCATGGCCTGACGTGCCCATGCCGTGGTAGGGAGATATAACGATGAGCAGATTGGGCTAAATCTCTCCACAGTCTCATCCAACTCTGCTACCCTGACATCTTATGAACTGGGAGACTGGAGAGTGTGAGGAGAGGAAGAGCAAAGGCCAAAATGTCTCCAGGGAGTGTGAGGAAATAGCCACAAACAGGCCAAGAGAATCCTGTAGTTGGCATTTCTCACTACAGGAGTCCTAGAAGAAAAAAATCAGGCCCCGGTGGCCATTAGTTCACCAGGACTTAATCAGACATTCACTTGTCTATTCAACATTTACTAAGCAGCTCCTGTGCTCATGCCCACAGCACCCGCATAGGGCCTGACACACAACACACACGCAGTCTATGTCAGTTAAATCTGAATCTGAAGAGGCTCTCGGTCTAGTGGAGGGGACACAAGATGTAAACAACCATGAAGGTATAAAAAGGAGCAGAGTGCTCATTGCGAGGGACAGGGATAGACAGAGCATCAAGAGACACCACAGAACAAACACAGGAGAGGTGACAGCTGAGTCCAGCCTGGGAACTGGACACAGCAGCCCCAGAGAAGGGAACAGCATGGGCAAAGACCCAGAGGCTATGGGAAGGCTGGAGTGGGCTAACAACAGGGGTACACAGGTCAGTCTGGCTGGAGCATGGCCCGTGTGAAAGGACTGTAAAAAGACGAGAGGAGAAAGGTAAGTTGGCAGCAGATCCTAAGAGGACTATGCATGGCAGGTGGGGGAGTTTGCAGGCCAATGAGAGGGGGAAACTACTAGAGCCATACTGCACAACGCGGCCTGGCTGCACCTCATCAGAGGCTTGACAGAGCAAGAGCATGGGGGCACTCTATTAAGGGACTATGGCAAAAATTCAGGGGGTGATCACGAGATGGAGCCTGCCTAAAGCAGTGGTCCCGGGAGCTCTGCTGGGGGAAGCCAGAGCCAGGACTGGCTTCCATGTCTTTAGAGCCCACCTGCAAGAGGCAGTGGTGTACCATAGGCTTAGGAGCCAGACAGTTCTGGGCCCCATCTTGCTGTGTAACCTCGGGCAAGTCACTGCACTTCTCTGATCCTCATTTCTGAGTCTGAGAGATGAGGACAATAATAACACTAGCCTGGCAGGGGCTCTGTGCAAATGGGCTAGGAAGCAGTGCTGCGTAGTGGGTAAGAACACTGCAGACCCTGGAGCCCCGACCCTCTGGGCTCCATTGGCTCCTTCACAGTTCTGCCACTTATTCATTAAGGGCCCCTGGATGTGTTAGCCAACCTTTCTGGGCCTCAGTTTCCTCATCTGTAGAAGGGAGTTAATAACAATATCTACACAAAAGGATTCATGTGACTATTGAATGAATACGTGGAAAGAGCTTAGAACAAATAGTGCTTGGCACACAGTAAGTGCAGTAAAAAAAAAATGTTAGCTATTATTACATAAAACCACATAGCGTGGGGCCTGGCACACAGAAGGCCGAGACTCACTCTGTACACGTGTGGCCTCTTCCCCATGCTCCAGGCCTTTACTATGCTCCCAGCAAATTCAGAGACCACAGTAGGCAGTGGTGGGACAGATGAGGAAAGAGCAGTTGGCAAGCCTGGTCTGGTGTCTTCCAGCACTCCCTCCACCAAGGGACCACTCACTCTCCCTCAAAGTCCCCCCATCCCCCACCCACTGCCAGGGTCCTCAACTAGTGGCCTGGCCTGCCCTGATCCCTCCTACCTCTGAGAACCTCCACTCTTCTCCACCCTTGCCACTCATTTCATCCTGAGCACCGTCTCTGTGGAATAGCTGGGCCTGCAACCCTGTCTCCCTGGCCAGAGGGTGGGGGGCTCTGCTAGCACAAAGAACATGGTGTTCGTTCAGCCTGGTGGCCCACTCCTGCCCTGTGTGCACAGCCAAGAAATGTTTATGGATGACGACAACCCCATTCTTGCCCCGGACCTAGGTAGAGAAGCAAGACTTGTCTATTTCTCATTAAACTCAACATTATCATTTCCTCCCACGTGAAGATAATGCTCACAACACAGTGGCGGGGGCGGGGGGGGGTGGGAGATAAATGGTTTGCTCCCCTGGGAAGAAAGAGAGATCCCCTAGGAAAAGCTCCCAAGACCCCAAAGGAGACAGACTTCCCCAGAGCCTATCCCTGGGCTTGCTCTCTCACTGGCTCCCTCTCAGTGGCCTTAGCCCCTGCGGGGGAGCACGCAGAGGACAACCCAGCAGCCATGCCATAGACCACGTATCACCCTGGCTATCAAGAACACCAGGCCAGCCCCTCTAGCTGCTACCCCTAAACGTGAGCCAGCTTGTGGGTGAGTGGAGGTGGGGGCAGAGGAAGGAGAGTTACCACCATAGCAGCTTCAGCCCACCACCGCCTACAGCAGAGCCAGAGCTGGGCCCATGCAAAAAGCATGGAAATGCAGCTCTCTTCGGCACGGAGCAACTCAGCGGTGGCTCCTAGCACTCCTATCAATCATTCCAGGTGCCAGAACTGCAAGGGGGCCAGGCTAAGATCAACAACCAAAACAGATCTTTTCTAATTACTGGTGGGGAGGAGGGTGACAGGGGAGGTGACAATCCCAAGCAGAGACCTGAGCATGTAGTCAGGACCAAAATTACTAAAAACCAAACAAACAAAACCTTCACATACAGAGGACCAGCAACCAAAAGGACGCAGGGACTCATCTCACTCTGTGCTGCACTAGAGAGGCCACACCCAGAGCACAGCAGAAGGGATACCAGCATCCTAGGACCTATCCAAAAGGGACAGTACAGGAGGATGTGGGAATCCCAGGTGGACGATACAGATGGGGTGGACATGACAGCTGATGTCCAATGCAGCAGAGGGAAAGTTCACAGGATTAGGAGTCTATCTTATTAACGGTGTGACCTCTGGTAGGCTTCACTTCTCTGCACCCTCAGTTTCTTCAGCTGTAAAACGTGGATTGCAGTGACAGATAGATGCACGGTGTTGTTGGGAGGCCTAAATAAAGTTCCCAGGCAGAGCGGGCCCCCGACAAGCTTCAGCACGGCCCAGGCGCCACTCTCCCCTCTTCCTCCAGCAGAGGGAGCCTGGGGGCTGGGAGCGCCCCGCTCTACCTAGCCTCCCCCAATGCTGCAGCCTCTGCTGCTCAACTCCCACCCTGCCTGCCCTCGCTTCCAGCGGCAGCCTTCTCACCCACTCCTTACAAACCCAGAACAGGCCTAGCAGGGGAGTCTGCTCCACTGCAGCAGCAGTGATGGCAGCAATGGCTATCGCCTTCGACAGGCCCTCCCGCCGCCTGGCCAGGAGGGAGAGTGCAAAGGAGGGAGACAGAGCCTTCTTCCCTCCCCCGTCGACTCCCCACTCATCCCAGACTCCTCTCCCACCTGCTCCAACCCTTTAGATACCTAATGCTCTCAGGCCTCTCCCAGCTCAGTACCAGTCCAGGTCCTGAGGCCAAGAAGCTCCTGTGGGTTGGCGAGCTCTCGTGAAAAAAATAACAGGCCTTGGAGACAGGTAAACTTGGGTTCCAGCCCCAGCTCCATTAGAAACTAGCAGCGTAACCTTGAGCAAGGTCCCTTCATCTTGGAGCCTCAGTTTCCCCATCTCTAAAATAGAGTTGCTAATGCTCACTGTACAGGACTTGTTGTGATGACCAAAAGAGGTAATAATGGATGTGCAAATAGTTAATATATGGTTACGAGAGAAATTCTAAACCCCTTTATTAATCCAGTAGGAAATGTGAAGCAAGGAAATCCAACAAGCAACCTGGAAGGTGCATGAAAAGAGGGAAGACCAAGAAGCAGGTCTGCGTGGATGGCAGAAGCACAGAACTCAAGAGCAAATGGGCTTCTGGCCAGCCAAGAGATTCAGACCCATGTCTGCAGGATGGAGAATCTCAAAGTAATGGAATCCTGGAATTGGGGAAAACCCAGGTTATTTCATTGGGCTTTATACCTAATTCAGGAATTATGCTTCTTCAGCCCTCCCAGACCTGCGCCTGGCCTCTGCTGGACATGTCCAGCCAGCTCCCACCTCTACCCCTTGAGGCAGCCCACTGCATCACCAGATGGCCAGGTTGGAAAGTTCTTCCTAATTTATCTAAAATGTTCCCACTGTTCCTGGTTCTGCTCCCTGGAGCAACACAATAATGAGGCTGCTCCCTCTGTCACAGGTCTGACCCCTCTAGAAAAGTCTTCTGCAGCAAGGCTCTAGGACCACAGTGTCCAATCCAGTCTCCATCCACCATGGTCTTCTCCTGAGTGGGCCTTGGTCTGCTTGTGTCCCTCGTCCAGTGTGGTGCCCAGAGGTGCACACAGTCAGTCCTCCAGGACTGGGCTCCCAGAAGCCCTGCCTGGACAAGAGAGCCCATTCCCCTGTCCCCAGACTACTCAGGGGCAGTCCACACCAAAATTCAGCTGAGGGTGCACTGCAGTGGTGGCCAGCCGAGCCCTCAAGCTGCAGCTGCTGCTCCTGGGGCCCAGCCATCTCAACCCAGCACCCCAGCCTGCTGCCTCACCACGGGGGAGTTGCAGAGAGCTGTCTCCCAACAGATTTCCTGAGGCAGAAGGCTTCCCCACCCCCAGCCCAGCCTCCAAGAGACACTCCACTGGTTGTGGCACATGGTAGGACCAGCTGAGCAGTGAGAGGAGGGGGAAGCCTGTCCATTCGCTGGAGGACTTCACACTTGCTCTGTAGTGTGGCTGGATTAGTCACAGAACCATCAAATCTAAGCTGCAGGGGTCCTTTAAGAGCATCCAAGGCAGACCTTGCCAATTAAAAAGATACAGGGAGCTGATGGCCTGAGAGAGGAAGGGACTCAGTCAAGGTCACAAAGCCAATCTGCAGCAGAGCTGGAAGGGGAATCCAGATCCCCTAACTCCCAATTCGGTTTTCTTTCTAACACAGCAGAAAAGAAATAAGGGAACCTTTAGGGCAGCCCTGGGAGCCTGCACGCCCTTGACTCTCTCAGCTTGATAAATTTATCCCAATCAACTCACGATGGTATCTACATGGAAAAAGTGGACCCAGCCAATGTCCCACCAACCCAAGAGATATTGCCAATGTGTCCCAAATAGACAGACACACACACTTCAGCGCAGGAGCTGGAACTGATCCACAGAGGGGAGATCTGTAGACTTCCCTTCCCAGAAGGGCTCTTTAAATGGGTGTTGTTTTTCTTGAAGGGTGGAGAGGGGGTGGACTTGGAGGAACTAGCCAAGGGCCTGGCCTCCATCTTTGCTCCCCCTGGCCAGAATGTGCTGCAGTTCCCCTCAGAAGGATGTCTCAGCCTCCAGCAGCCATTCTGGTCCCCACCTGCCTCTCTGGGAAAGGATGGAGCTGAAGCCGCCAGAGGAAACAAGATCAGGCAAAAAAAAAAAAGGGAGGGGGGCTTTCTCTCCCTTGGGGCTCCGAGTGGACACCATCCCTGATGATAAAAATCCCAACCAACAAAACCAAAATAAATAAATAAACGAAAACCCATCTTCTGGCAAAGATACAGCTAGGGGTTGAAGAAGTGGAGGCGGGGGAGGCGGTGATGACAGCTCTAGTCCCTCAGTGGCCGCGGTACTGGGAAAGAGACGCCTGCACTCATCTGGCCAACCCAGTCCGGGGCGGCTAGGGAAGGGGTGTCGGCTGGATGAGGAAGACCCGGCTTCTCCTGGCAGGTTGGGACAGGAGAGGAGGACATAGAATCAGGCACAGGCTTCCTACTTTATCAGCCAGACAAGTTGGAGAGGGATCTACAGGGAAGAGCAGGGGGTACAAACACACATTCCTTACTTTCTCTGGAGGGTCGTGGCAGGGCTGGTGCTGGTACTGGTACTGTGACCTCCGCCAGCGCCGGGGCTGGAGCTCCTGGATGCGCCACGGCTCAGCTGGCCACGCTCCCGCGGTGGCCGCGGCCCCACGCCCACCGCCGCCGAATAGCCGGCTTCCTTCTCACGGCCCGAGTGCGCCGGCCCGGCCTCCCGCCCGCCACGCTCGCGACCCAGGGCTGGGTTCTCGTGGTGCAGGTGGCACTGGGCCACGTCGCGCTCGCGGGCTGTGTAACCGGTAGTGTCCTGGAGCGGGTAGGAGGCGTCCCGCTCCTTGTCCCGATACACAGCCTCCCGGTTCTGGTAGGCGCCGTCTCGGTTCGGGTAACCCACGTCCCGGGCCGTCTGGTGGAACTGGCTCTCCCGCAGCTCGCGGTGGTGGAACTGGGTCTCGCGCAGGTTCTGGTACTGGCTCTCGCGGCCCGGGCTGTCCCGCGCGCCGTGGGGGTCCCGGTGCAGCTCCCCCCGGTGCAGCTGGCTCTCCTCCCGCAGGTCGCGGTTCTCCTGGGTGAGCTGGTCCAGCTGGCCCTCCAGCTCTTCGATGCGCCGCCGCTGGGTCTCCAGCAGCTGCTGCTGGCTCTCGATGATGTTGTTCAGCTCCAGCAGGTACTCCACCGCTCGATTGGGGCTCTCCGATCCCGGGCCGCCCGGGGGCCCCGACCCCGCCTCCATCCTGGCGGCCCAGGGGCAGGGGAAGGGGCAAGAGAGCCCGGTCCCCGCTCGCTCACGGCGCCACCCTCCCCCGGGCCCAGCCGGGGGAGGGGGCCGGCGGGACGCGAGGGCGCGCACCGGGCTCGACGGCCCGGGGGCCCGGGGGGGCCCGGGAGACAGCGCTGGGGCCGACGGCACGGGGAGCAGGAGCTGAGGCTGCTGCCGCCGCCGCCGCCGCCACCGCCACCGCCACCGCCACGGCTCGGGAGGACGCGGCCCACGGCGCTCCGCCCGCTGCGGAGTCACTGCGCAGCGCGGCCGCGCGGGACCGCCCCGGCCGCCGGCCCGCCCCCCGCCCCTGCCCCCACCCGGCCCGCCCGGCCCGCCCCCGCGCGCCCCACCTGCGGCTGCCACCCGCACCCGCAGCTGGATTGGCCCCAAGGCGCCAACGCCCGGCCAGGGCCAGCCCCATCACAGCCTGCTGGAGGTCTCTCCATTCCACTCGTCCTAGGGTCCTCACCTAACGCAGCCTAACGAAGCCCTCCATCCCAGCCCGTTCCAACGTCCCTGGGGAGCGCCAGGCCCAGGATCCTCATCCAAGCCATCCAAGGAGCCTCCATCCGAGGCAGTCCCGAGGTCCAGGCAACCCGTGTACTCCCCATCCCCTATGTCTCCCAATCCCAACCAGTGTCAGATTCCCCATCCCAGCCAACACCTGGACCTCCTATCTCAGGCGACCTCTCTCCAGACCCCATCATGGGCAGTCAGTCCCTGGGTCTCCCATCCCAGCCGGCCCTGTGCCCCTCCAGCCCAGCCAGTCTGCAGCTCCCCACTCCCCGACCAAACAAACACACTCATACTACACAACACCACAGGCATCCTCCACTCCAGCCAGCCCTTAAACTCTCCATCCAAGCCAGTGGTCCGGATCCCCTACCGCTGCCAACCCCGGGATCCCCCATCTTGGCCAGTCCCTGGGTCTTCCAACCAAGGCAGTCCCAGGATCTCCCATCCCAACAAATCCTGGGGACTCCCTATCACAGCCATTCTTGCGATCAAAGCTCCATTCATTCAATGTTCACTTCCCGCTCTTCTTTGGAAATGCTCTTCCCATTCACTCCAACATTTCTATTCAGTGAAGTTGTACCCATCCTTCAAGACTTAACTCAAATGCCGCCTTGCTGAAGCCAACCCTGATTTCCCCAGCCAGGAGCACACTCACTTGCCCTTACACATACTCTCACACACACGTGCATGCCCTCCCGCTAGCTCCTGTGCTCTCTCTCTCTCACTTCTCTCTCACAGTCTCTCAAAGCTGGATTTAAATTCCTTCTTCTCCTCTCCGAACTTCCATTTCCCTATCAATAACACCTACCCCATGGGGTGGTCTTGCATAAATCATGCAAAAACACCTTCCACAGAAAAGACAATCGACATAATGGGAGAAAATATGTGCAAATCATGTATGTGATTACAAGGGACTTGTATCTAGAATACATAAAGAACTCTTACAAATCGACAATAAAAAGACAATCCATTTTTTTAAAGAGGCAAAGGATCTGAATAAACATTTCTCCAAAGAAGATATACAAATGGCCAATAAGCACAAGAAAAGATGCTCAACCTCATTAGCCAACAGGAAATGCAAATTAAAACCACAATGAGCTTTCAGGCTACCCCTAAGGCATTTTCCTGGGTTCCCTAGTAACTTAAAGGGAAACTTTCACAATGTTGGGAGGCTCTGATGTCCTGCGGATGAAAGAAGAGGATATCCTCAAATTCCTTGCAGCAGGAACCCATTTGGATGGCACCAATGTTGACTTCCAAATGGAACAGTACATCTGCAAAAGGAAAAGTGAGGATATCTACATCACAAATCTGAAGGGAACCTGGATGAAGCCTCTGCCGTTGTTGCCACTTCAAAACCTGGCTGCTGTCACTGTTATATCCTCCAGGAATACTGGCCAGTGGGCTGTGCTGAAGTATGCTGTTCCCATCAGGGCCGCTCTTATTGCTGGGTGCTTCATAGCTGGAACTTTCACTAAGTAGATCCAGACAGCCTCCCAGGAGGCACATCTGCTGGTGGTTGCTAATCCCAGGGCTGACCACCAGCCTCTCACAGAGGTGTCTCATGTTAACCTGCCCACCATTGCTCTGTGTAACACAGATTCTCCTCTGCGCTATGTGGACATTGTCATCCAGTGTAACAAGGGAGTCTGATGTGGATGCTGGCCCGGGAAGTTCTGCACATGTGTGGCACCATCTCCTGTGAACACCCATGGGAGGTCATGCCTAATCTCTGCTTCTGCAGAGATCCTGAAGAGATTGAAAAGGAAAAGCAGACTGCTGCTGAAAAGGCTGTAACCAAGGAGGAACTTCAGGGTAAATGGACTGCTCCCACTCCTGAGTTTACAGCTCTTCAACCCAAGGTCACGGACTGGTCTGAAGGCATGCAAATGCCCTCTGTGCCTATTAAGTAGTTCTCTACTAAAGTTTGGAGCTGTCTGCCTACCAGTGAAGCCTAGTCTGCAACTCCCACTGCTCAGGCCACTGAATGAGTGGGAATAACCACTGAGTGGTCTTAAGCTGTTCTTCCACAGGCTTTTGAACAGAAAACAGAAATAAGGTTGATAGAAAATAAACATCAGTTTCTTAAACACACACACACACACACACACACACACACACACACACACAGATACTACTTCACATTCACTATGGTAGCTAAAATCCAAAGGACAATGAGAAGTGTTAGCAAGCATGTGGAGAAATTGGAACCCTTATCGAGGGTAGGAATGTAAAATGGTGCAGCCACTTTGGAAAACAAAGTGGCAGTTCCTCAACATGTTAAACATACAGTTACCATATGACCCAAGAATTCCACTCCTAGGTATATATCCAAGAGAAATAGAAGGTACATCTACACAAAAACTTGTCCATGAATGTTCATAGCAACATTATTCATAATAGCCAAAAAGTAGAAACAAGCAAATGCTCATCAACTGATGAATGGATACACAAAATGTGGTATGGCCCCCAGTGGAATCGTATTCAGCCATCAAAAAGGAATGAAGTACTAATGCATGCTAAAACATGGATAAACCTTGAAAACATTATGCTAATGAGAGAAACCAGTGATAAAAGGCCACATATTATAAGATTCCTTTTATGTGAAATTTCAGAATAGGCAAATCTATAGAGACAGAAATTAGAGGAGTGGTTGTCAGGGGCTGGAGTGTGGGTGGGGGAGTGGGGAGACACTGTTGACAGGCATGGGGATTTTTTGGAAGAGGATAAAAATATTCTAAAATTAGATTGTGGTGATGGTTGTACAACCCTGTTAATATACTAAAAACCACTGAATTGTACCTTTTATTTTTTTTAAAGCTTTTTTTTTTTAAGTTTTTCTTTTGAAGATGTAATCTCACTCTGTCGCCCAGGCTAGAGTGCAGTGGCGCGTGATCACAGCTCACAGCAACCTCAAACACCTGGGCTCAAGTGATCCTCCTACCTCAGCCTCCTGAGTAGCTTGGACTACAGGTGCGTGCCACCATGCCCGGCTAATTTTTTTATTTTTCTGTAGAGACGGGAGGTCTCACTGTGCTGCTCAGGCTGGTCTCGAACTCCTGACCCCAAGTAATCCTCCCACCTCAGCCTCCCAAAGTGCTAGGATTACAGGCGTGAGCCATCGTACCTGGCTAAATTGTACCTTTTAAAAGGGTAAATTTTATGGTACGTGAATTATATCGCAATAAAACTTCATTTACAAAAAACACCTTGCATAGAGCTGGCACATAACAACAACTACAATAATAATAGCTAACACGTCTGTCGTGCTTACCGAATGTCCGGCACTGTGCTATGCACTTTCCATATATGGAGTCACTTAATCCTCATAACAATCCTATGAGGTAGGTACTGTTATTACCTCCATCTTACGGGTGAGGAAAATGAAACAGAGAGGTTGACTGACTTGCCCAGGGTCACACAGAGGCATAGTCAGGACACTCAGATGTTTCCTTCTCACTTCTTTGTATCTTCCCTCAGTACCTTGTACAAAGTGCTCCATGAAGGTTAAAGTAATACAGTATATCCATTGAATATTTCTAGTCTTCCAGCAAATACTTGCAGATTATTTATGCTCTGGGCAATGCCTGCATTGCAGTCCTTATCTTGCTTCTGTCATTCAGATTCCCTCTGGGGTTGGGGGTAGATGGGTACTAAGATTCACTCACGAAATATTTATGGAATGTCTACTATGTGTCAAGCACTGCTCTAGACACTGAGGATACAGCAATGAACAAAATGGATAATAATCCCCAACCTCATAGAGCTGACATTGTAGTGGGGGAGAGAGACAACAAACAAATAGAGTATGTAGAGCATGTTGGCTGGTGAACTGTGTTGAACAGTATCCCCCCAAAATTCATGTCCACCCAGAAACTATGAGTGTGACCTTATTTGGAAATAAGAATCTTTGCGGATGTAATCAAGCTAAGATGAGGTCATATTGGATTAGTGTGGGTCCTAATGCAATGACTGGTGTCCTTACACGAAGAGGGAAAATTGGACACGGAAACACACATACATGAGAACATCACGTGAACATAGAGGCAGAGATTAGAGTGATGCCAAGGAATGCTGGAAGAGGCAAGGAAGGATTCTTTCCTAGATCCTTCAGAAGAAGCATGGCCCTGCTGACACCTTAGTTTTTGACTTCTAGCCCCCAGGACTGTGAGTGGACCAATATCTGTTGTTGTGAGCCATGAAGTTTGTGGTACTTTGTTACAGCAGCCCCAGACACTAGCACAGATGCTGATAGGTGCTCTGGAGAAAGACAAGGCAGGGAAGGCTGATGGAAAGCCTTGGGTGAATGACATATAGCATCTGCCCTCAGAGAGCTCCCAGTCTGGTCGGAGAGCCACAAGCATAAGTCACAAACTTGACTAACAAGACAGACTATGCAAAGCGCTGGCGTGGAGGTGCGAGGACCGGGTGCTGGGAGGTCTTCATGGATGTGAAGGTATTTGAGCTAAGCTGAGGATTTCAACAGGTCAAAGTGCTAGAGCTGAGCAAGACCTGCTGAAAGGAACCATGTGCCATGGGAGGAAAGGAACAGAGTCAGGAAAACTGTGTGTGTTTAGGGAACCACGCGTAGTTTGGAGAGAACACAAGAGACATGCGCATGTCTGTCTGCGTGTGTGTTGTAAGGGATAGGAGATGAGAAGACACAGCTTGATTCAGCTTGGAGAAGACTCCATTGCCAAACTGAAGGATCTGGACCTTCTCTTACAGGTCAATGAAAAGTCATGGAAGGTTTTTGAGCAGGGGAATGACATGGCAGGAGGGGAGGGGCCCACATGGATATTGTACACACTGAGTATTAGATACTATTATCCAAGGGGAGTTTAGTATTGATTCGTTGTTGTTCAGTAGCAACTGTGGCCCTACCTTCTTTTCCTGCCTGCTGCCTCCCAGAGTCATCTCCCAGGAGTCCCAGTCCCTGGTGTGATTGCTCCAATTCCCCTTACCCTCGGGCAGCTTTGCCAAGGAATGTGGTGCTATAGCAGAAAAGAGCCCTGAAAACCACGTCTCACCACTGCCAGGAACCAGTCAACGAGAACTTGTCAGAAAATACTGAGAACCATGAAACATTTTCCTCAGATCCAAAGGTGGCATCTGTTCAAATTGGTTTTTCCTACCGGATTCTCGCAGATCTTCTCCTATACCTGTAAGCTGCCAGGCATGAGATGAGGAAATCGAACATTCTAAAAAATCATTGGCCTTTCCCTCAAAGAGTTAATAGTCCAAAATGTCAGAGCCGAAGGGAACTTAAAGGTGAACTTATTTTTTAGATGAGGACAATGAAGACCAGAGAGAAGGGATGTGCACACAATTGCTGTGGTCAGTGACCACTAGGCTACATTTCTTTTCTTGGGCTATTTCCTGAGCTCTAGTGTTCTGAAGAGTTTTGAGATTACAGACTTCTGAGGGCACAAAGGTAGGAAAGTGACCATCTTGTGAGGAACACAGAAGGAAAAGGGAAGGGAAAAGAACGACTCTCTTCTCTGTAGGGATCCCTAAAGAGATTGCGGTGCTTAAAACTGAGACATCATTTGGTTAATTAATTAGTTATCTTTCCAGCCCCCTTTCCTCTAGTGGGGGAAGGGGTGAGATGTAACCAAAGTACCTGTCAGTCTTGAGCAGCTGCACAGAGAAAGCAATCCTAATAGGCTAGTCTGGAGTTTTGTTTTAGGAAAAAATTTCTCTCTGAAGATGATTTGTAAGCTTGATCCTGTCAGAACATAAAACCACATAACCCGATGTGTTTCCAATTTTGTCCTAGCTGCCATAAAACTTTGAGCCAAATTCACAGTCCAATTATAATCCAGTTCATTTTAGGTACCTGGCAACATCTATTCATGCTTCCTTTACATGGTCTCTGGTCTGTTTTCTTCCACGTTTTTATCCCTAATTGTCTTTCTTTCATGTCATAAACTGGTGAGTTGCCTAATATCCTCTTTAAAGTAGGCGGGATATAAATCTCACATAAACTAAACTATATTTACAGATGCTAAGGGGATTTGAAACAATGAAAGAACATTTGAAGGAACAGGTGATATCTGTCCTATAGGAGAGCAGGCTATGAGGACACGATTACTGTCTTCAAATATCCAACAGGCTGTCAGGGGGGCAATGTAGCGGAATTATTCTGCTTAGCTCCAAAGGTCACAGCCAGAAGCAATGGGTGAAAATTACAGGGAGACAATCCCAGAGGGAAGAAACTTCTCACATGTGAAGCTCAGGGAAGAGAGTGAGTGCACTGCCATTGGAGGATTTCAAATACTGACTGGCTGGCCTTGTCTGGAGGGTCTGTTGCCTAGGGAATGTAAACTCTGGATGGAGGAGTTGGATAACATGATTTTAAAGATCCTTTCCAGCCCTGTTATATGTACAAGACAGTCCTAGATGTAGAAAAGAAGTCTGGAGGGGAAAGGGAATGGAGGTGGGAGGGAAACAAGAAAGAAGGAAAGAAAGAAACAAAGGTTCGTCTAACACTGGAACATTCTAGCCAAAAGCGGTGAACACTGACCACTCCTGAGACACTCATAAAAGGAAGAATGGTTCATAAACAGAACCCAAGCTTGCATTTCCCCAGTCCTATTCCATGTGATTCCTCTAGGGCAGGAGAAATAGAAAAAAAAATCCATTCCGTTGCTCCCCACTGCCAACTAACTGGCTGTTACTGAAGGAAGAACAGGTCAAGACTGTTAGAGCTGAAAGGAATTTTAGAGATCATGTAATCCAAACCTCTCATTTTATAACCAGATAAAAAGAGGCTCAGAGAGTGGAAGGGACTGGCTCCATGTTAGCTACTCCACTTGACTGCTTGCTGCTTAAGGACAGAGATGATTTTGTTGACCTTTCAATTCCCCAGCCTGGCTTGGCTCTGTGTGCACGGTAAGCAGTTGGAAAATGGAATTGAATTGAATTACCCAGAAGAGCTGCAAGTAGAAGCTAGGTCTTTTGACTCCCAGCTTTCCATGACAAAAATCTCATTCAACATTTATTTGCTTCTCTATGTGCCAGGCCTGGAGCTATAGCAAGAGATGAACCAGAGGTAGGCTAACGATTCCACCAGGGAGATTCCACCAGGGAGCTAGGCTCTTCCGCTCTCAGGCCCTGCACACCTGCTGTTCTTTTGGCATAGAAAGATCTCTCCCATGCCTTTGCCCACTTACTGCCCATTGATCCTTCAGACCTCAGATATAATGTCAGCTCATCAGCAGCACCTTCTCTCACTCCTGGACTAGACGGATTCCTCTGATACATGCTCTCAGTGAGTCCTTTTCCTTGCTTGAACCGAGCAAGTTTGTAATTACATATTGATTTGAGCAGTTCTTTGTTTGCTTACCTCCTGCCTCTCTGATTAGACTGTTAGCTCTACAAGGGCAGATACTCTGTTTTCCTCCCCACTGTATGCCACAAGCCTGGCAAAAAGCCTGGTACGTGGTAGGTAAGTGATAAGCAATCCATGTATGTTGAATGCATGAATCAACAACTTAATGGGGTATACAGGTAGGTAAATTATAATTACAATTCATTGTGATAAGGGGTGTAAGACAAAACAGAAATCAGTTCTTTAGGAAGGAGGAAGCCAGCTCCTGTACCAATGGAGCTGGCCTTGGCTAGCCTTGTAGAACATGTAATACTGCCAGAAATCAAAGCATGGGGCTAACAGCATAGCCTTGTGACAGTGCCCATTGTGTTCAGACAAACCAAAGCTACTTACCGGCATTTCTCTATTTCCCCAGTCTGCTAAAAAGCAGGCAGTTCTGCCACAGTGGGACGGACTGGACACCTGAGTGTTGGTGGGGGTTCAGGCAATCAGACCACAGGGGGCAGGCATAGCTGAAAGGATGCTCCTGGGATTTGGGACTCAAAGATCTCTCTGCTCCTCAGTATTTTCTCCAGGAGAAAGACCAAGAGAATTGATTGGTCCTAGAATGAGTGGTCAGTTCTGCACCTTTTGGGCAGGGGAGGTTGAGGGTGTGGGGTGGAGGGGTGGGGGGCGGTGTAAGACCTACTCTCAGGCATAAGAGAGTATCGCCCTCTAGTGGTGATAATAATAATAATGATAATGATAATGATAATAACAACTAGTGGTTGTGGTCCTTGCTAGGGTGACCAAGCATCCTGGTTTGCCTGGGATTGTTTTAGCACTGAAAGTCCCACATCCCAAAAAGCCTGAGTCCTAGGCAAACAGGGTCAGTTGATCATCCTATCCCTTGATGATGTTCGATGCACTCTGCATACACATGATCTCATTAGACAGCGCCTAAGCCCCAAGGCCAGGAATCAGGATTCAGGCTGCGTGCATCTGCAGAGCTTAAGAGATTCAGCCCATTTTATGGATGAGAAAACAAAGCCCAAAATGAGGGAAGGAACTTCCGTGTTCAGCATCGCATTACAAATTAATGGCAGAACCAGGATCAGCATCTAGGTGTCCAAATCCGTAGCCCCATGCTCTTTGCCCCTGCCTGGCATGCCCTCAGCTACTTTGTCAGTTTGTCTGGTCCCATGATATCTCGACGACTTCCCTAAACTACTCACTCCTTAATCCTTTCATAAAACTTCCCCCTCTGAAAACTTGAAACACTCATTTGGCACTTAGCACGTGCTACAGGTACTATTTTTTTTTTTTTTTACAGGTACTATTTTTTATCCTTTAAATGTATAGCTCAAAAAAAAAGGAAAGCTCCTCAGTCCCCCAACCCCAACCCCCAGAGATACCCAGGAGGAGAGCAGCCTCCGGCTAGAAGAGTCTTGGTGGTGCCCCTAGTTGGTCCAGGGCCCTGAGGAAAGGGTATTTGGCACTGCAGAGCAAGAAGAGAAGCAGAGGGAGGCTTTCGCAATCAGCAGGTGGGATGGATTTGGGAGCCAAGCACTGAGAGGGGAGAAGGCCTCAAGAGGAAAGGAGAGAGTGAGAGCCTTCTTTGCTCTAAGGATACCATCAGGGAAGGGGTCCTAGTTTTCTTGCTGCCAAAAATGCAGTGCTCTTCTCTGATCCCCTGGTCCCTGACAAGGACCCCCCAAATCAGCTCTTGCCTCTCCCCTCTACTGAGACAAATTTGCAAACTCCCACATCTCTGTGGAAACGGCAGAGAGCAGGAGAGAAGAAAAAAGGAGAAAAATCCACCCACATGCCAACAAACTGGAAAAAAAATAACCCAGGCCTTGTCTCACTCAGCTGTTGGCTTGCTGCTCCCTCCCACTGTGGCGGCTGCTCCTGCCTGCTGGACAGGGACCTGGCTCTGTTCAGTTCCCCCTTCCCATGAGGAGCTGGCTTTTGTCAAGGCCCCTTGCCATGACCCCCATCCCAGGGCGGGTCCTGGAGTCCAGGGGCAGGAAAGCTGGATGGGAGGACTGGAGAGCCACCAAAGGCTTGTGGCTGACCACAGACTCCTTGCCCATCACTGTCTCCCAAACCATGTAGGGGGCCCTCCTCCCCATCCCAGGGAAATAAGTCAAGGAGATGGGGCACCACCCACAAGCTGGCCCCACCAGGCCATTTCTGCCTCAGAGGGTGTCCCCTGCCTCTTCTCTGCTCCCTGCCCCCAGCCCTCCCCCTCTGCTGCTTCTCTCTACCATTTTCAAGCTCTGTTTTCAGCCTAATTCTCTATTTCCATCTTTTTGTGCCCTTGTCTTTCTTCATCTTCTGCTCCAGTTCTGGGCACCATATTTCAAAAAACAAAACAAAATGGAGTGTGTCGGTAGGAAAGGAGGGATCTGGAAATCATCACTATTAGGAACCATTGAGGAAAATGGAGATGTTTTGCCTGTAGGAAGGAGGATGTGGACTCAGAGCAGCATGGAAGGATGCAACCACAAGGAGTTTTATGGATAACCTTGTTCTACAGATGACGTGACTGAGGCCCAGAGAGGGAAGAAGACCTGGCGCTCTCATGCAGAAGAGCGGACAGCTTTGTTCTGTGGGCCTCTGGGAAACAGAAAGACCCAGTGAGTACAAGACACAAGAAAGCAGATTTAAATGACAATTTGGTTTCTTCCTTCTAAATCCTTATTCCTGTTAATCCTTTGTCTTACCGTGCAGGATCTCCAATTCGATGCCAAACAAAAGGGATGATAATGAGTATCATCCCTTGTCTTGTTAATTTAAAGGGAAAGGTGTCAATGCTTCACCATTATATATAGTGTTCACTGTAGGATTTTGGAGGACACTTTTTATCAGGTTAAGTTTCCTCTTATTCCTAGTACACTAAGAACTTTTTTTGTCAAGAGTAGGGATTAAGGCCGGGCACGGTGGCTCACGCCTGTAATCCTAGCACTCTGGGAGGCCAAGGCGGGCGGATTGTTTGAGCTCAGGAGTTCAAGACCAGCCTGAGCAAGAGCGAGACCCCGTCTCTACCAAAAATAGAAAGAAATTAATCGGACAACTAAAAATATATAGAAAAAATTAGCCGGGCATGGTGGTGCATGCCTGTAGTCCCAGCTACTCAGGAGGCTGAGGCAGTAGGATTGCTTGAGCCCAGGAGTTTGAGGTTGCTGTGAGCTAGGCTAATGCCACGGCACTCACTCTAGCCAGGGCAACAGAGTGAGACTCTGTCTAAAAAAAAAAAAAAAAAAAAAAAGAGTAGGGATTAAGCTTTATCAAATGCTTCCTCAGCATCTTTTCTAATGATCATACGGTTTTTTTCTTCCAATCTTTCCAAATTCCTTTCTTCCTTGGCAATCCTCAATAATTGGATCTTTGTCTCAATAACTGGGTCTCTGAGTGACAAGCAACTGGACCTAGGCCAAAACCCCCTTGTGGTTTCGACAACAATTATAATTCAAAAAGTTAAAAGTGGCCAGGCATGGTGGCTCACACCTGTAATCCTAGCACTTTGGAAGGCTGAGGCAGGAGGATTGAGGCCAAGAGTTTGAGACCAGCTTGAGCGCCACAGTGAGACCCCATCTCTACAAAAAATAGAAAACTTAGCTGGGTGTTGTGGCACACACCTGTAGCTCCAGCTACTTGGGAGGCTGAGGCAGGAGGATTGTTTGAGCCCAGCAGTTTGAGGTTGCAGTGAGCTATGATGATGCCACTGCACTCTAGCCCAGGCAACAGAGCCAGACCCTGTCTCCAAAAAAAAAAAAAAAAAAAAGTAAAAAGTGTTATGAAAATAAATGAAAAATACAGTACAAAGGTAGTGCGATGTATGGAGGATGGGGAACAAGATTAAATAAGGTTAGTCAGGGAAGGACCCTCCACAGAGGTGAGAGTTAAGGTGAGTTTGAATGACAAGAAGAAGCCATTTCATGAGGATCCAGAGGCATGGCATCACAGGCAGAGTGAAACACAAGAACAAAGGCCCTAGGGATGGGCCAGGCGCCATGGCTCAAGCCTGTAATCCTAGCACTCTGGGAGGCCAAGGTGGGAGGATCACTTGAGCTCAGGAGTTTGAGACCAGCCTGAGCAAGAGCAAGAACCCATCTCTACTAAAAATAGAAAAATTAGCCAGGCGTTGTGGTGCACTCCTGTAGTCCCAGCTACTCAGGAGGCTGAGGCAGGAGGATCGTTCGAACCAGGAGTTGGAGGTTGCTGTGAGCTAGGCTGATGCCACAGCACTCTAATCTGGGCAACAAAGTGAGACTCTGTCTTAAAAACAAAAAAAAAGAAAGAAAGCCGCAGGGATGAGCATGATATATTCAAAGGTCTCCAGGAAGAAGTCCAGCTGGAGAGAGCAAGAGGGAAGACAGGCACTAGATGAGGTAGGAAAGAAGTTCTGGAGCAAGACTGTGTAGGGCCATGTCGGCCATGGAAGGTGTCTAGATTTTATTTCAGATACAGTGAAAAGCCATGAGAGGGTTTTTAGTTGGGAGTGACATGATCTGAATTTTGTATTTTAAAGCTTACTCTGTCTGATGTGTGGAGAATGGGTTATAGTGGGGGGAAAACAGAAATATGAAGGCCAACTAAGAGGTTAGTTATGAGACCAGATGGTCCAGGTAAGACACCATGATAGCTTGGGCTAGGATAGTAATGGTGGAGAAAGATATGTGGACAGACTTGGAATATATTTTTACCTAGCACTTTGGGAGGCTGAGGTGGGAGGATCACTTGAGGTCAGGAGTTTGAGAAAAGCCTGAGCAAGAGCGAGACTTTGTCTCTACAAAAAAATAGAAAAATTAGCCTGGCATGGTGGCACACACCTGTAGTCCCAGCTACTTGGGAGGCTGAGGCAGGAGGATTGCTTGAGCCCAGGAGTTGGAGGTTGCAATGAGCTATGATCATGCTACTGCACTCTAGCCTGGGGGACAAAGCAAGATTCTGTTTCAAAAAGGAAAAAAAAAGAAATCAGTAATAGAAAGATGGCTGGGAAATTTCCAAATATTTGGAAATTAATCAACACATTTCTAAATAACGCATAGGTCAAAGAAGAAGTCTCAAGATAAATTTAAAAATATTTCAAATTAAATGAAAATAAAAACACAATTTATCAAAATTGTGAGATTATAGAAAATCCCAAACAATCTATACATTTAAAAAAACTACTCCTGGATACCTCAAAGAACTAAAAGTAGAACTACCATTTGATCCAGCAATCCCACTACTGGGTATCTACCCAAAAGAAAAAAAGATATTCTATAAAAAGACATCTGCACTTCAATGTTTATAGCGGCACAATTCGCAATTGCAAAGATGTGGAAACAACCCAAGTGCCCATCAATACATGAGTGGATTAACAAAATGTGGCATATGTATACCATGGAGTACTACTCAGCCATAAAAAATTGGTGAACTACCTATTGCATTATCCTGGATAGAGTTGGAGTCCATTCTTCTAAGTGAAGTACCACAAGAATGGAAAAACAAACACTACATGTACTAACCATTAAATTGATACTAATCGATAGACACTAATATGCACATATGGGAAGTAACATTCAAAGGGTGTCGGGCAGGTGGGAAGGGGGAGGACAGGATGGGTAAATCCACACCGAACGGATGCAGTGCATGCTTTCTGGGGAATGGGCATGCTTGTCGGGTGGTGCAAAGGCAATTTATGTAACCAAAGCCCCATAATACTCTGAATTAAAAAATTAAAAGAAACAACCCACTTCTGGAACTAATGAGAGTATAGCAAGGTCACACGGTACAAGGTCAATACACAAAAATCAATTGCTTTCCTACATACCAGCAATGGACAATTAGATTTGAAATTTTTAAGAAGCAATTCCATTTTCAATAGTAGCAAACCAATAAAATAATTTAGAAACAAATATAACAAAATATGTACAAGATCTAAATGTAGAAAACTACAAAACACAGATAAAAGAAATCAAAGAAGATCTATACAAAGGGAGAGCTATTCCCTGTACTTGGATAAGAAGACTCAATATTGTTAGGATGTCAATTCTTCCCAGCTTCATGTATAGATTCAACATCATTTCAGCCAAAATTCCAGCAATCTATATTGTAGACATAGACAAAATAATTCCAAAGTCTAAAGTTCAAAGACCTAGTATAACCAAAACAATACTGAGGGACAAAGTTGGAGGATTCACACTACCTAATTTCAAGTCAGCTCCAGTACTATAAAGCTATAGTACATAAGACAGTGCGGAAAACACAAACTGTTTTTCCTCTGTTCTCACACCACATCAATCAATGCAGAAGACTTCTGTGAC
This sequence comes from Indri indri, assembly GCA_004363605.1. Lineage (NCBI taxonomy): Eukaryota > Metazoa > Chordata > Mammalia > Primates > Indriidae > Indri > Indri indri. Next base: position 3,335 of record RJWJ010021641.1, on the reverse strand, counting down.
CATGTTTGGGGGAATTTCCCGACACATCAAGTAAGCAATCCATTTTTTAGTGGACACCAGCTGGGTGTTTAATTTTGACACTATCTACCTGGAGATAGCGTCAGATCCCACAGGTTGAGGGCTCAGTCCCCAAGACTGCCTCTCCCCTTCAGATGCAAATCACAAGCTCCAGGTTGTTTTACCTGTGTTTTTAACCAACTGGGTATAAATTGGGTTTCCATGACCCACTCTATTAATTTGATCTCTATTAATTTGTAGCTCACAGAACTCACGAAAACACTGACTTATATTTATTGGATTATTATAAAGAATATTACAAAGAATATTAATGAAAAAACGTATGGGGCAAGACATGTGGGAAGGACTCTGAGTTTCCATGCCCTCTCCAGGTGCTGTGGCCTCCAGGAATCTCCACGTGTTTTGCTATCTGGAAGCTCCCCCAACTCTGGCCTTTTGGATTGTTATGGAAGCTTTATTATACAGTCATGATTGATTAAATCACTGGCTGTAGGTGATTGGCTTAATATTCCTCCCTTCTTCCCTCCCAAGAGGTTGGGGTAAAGTCCCAACCCTCTGATCCTGCCTTGGTCTTTCTGGAGACCAGCCTCCATCCTGAAGCTAGCTAGGGGCTCTCAGCCATCAGTCAACTCATTAGCATACAGAAAGATATCACTTTGGAGATTTAAAGGATTTTAGGAGTTGTATGTCAGGAAACCAAGTTGAATATGTATTTTATGATATCCCAGTGGTGTTGTTACTGAAAGTTTGGCACTTGTCCTCGAGGCTGCATCAGAAGAACTAGGACAAATGGCTTGAGGAGAAGGAAAGGGAGGTTTATTAATGTGCTGGCAAATGAGGAAGTTGGCACACTCCCATCTTAAAGTACCAACATCCCATCTATAAGCAGAAATACAGAGCTTTTAAAAGGCATTTTCAGCTTCAAGTGATTGCTGTTTACCTATAGTTGATGGTTCTGATCCATCCCATCCCTGGTGAAGACAAACTCATCACCTCTGTGACCTCTGCTGAGCCATCATCTCCTGTGGTACAAAGAAGAAAAGACACTCCCCTTCCCCTCTGATTACTGGCCTACCACAGGGATGCAGGTTTTAATTCCTGAAAGAGTGAGGGAGGTTTAAAGAGACAGCTCATGAAACAGTTTTACCTTTTTTCAGGCTGTTCCCTCTGTTACAGTGATAAGGAAAGAATGCACACATTGATCAATAGAACAGGATGGAATATATTTTGAGGCAAAAGTCAACAGAACTTTTTGTTGGAAATATGGGTTGAGGAAAAGAAAGGAATGAAGAGATGGGAGAAACATTGGGTTAGAGAATGTAAAATTTCTTCCAAACTTTAAGTTTTAATCAAAGATTGTAAGGCCTGTGATTCTTTGATCTGCCCTCTGTATTCCTCTTAACCCACCACAGCTATCCTTGGGGCTGGAGTGGCCATGCTTACTGATCCCATACCTCCAAGCTTAGGCACCCCACTCCCCTTTCCTCTCCTACAAAGGAAATGTTGGGGACTCTGCAAGTGAGAGCCAATGAGCAGCGTGAATGCTGCCTCTAGTCTTGGTTTTAAGAGGCTTCAAGCTTTGTATGTCAAAGATTTGATTACCCTATAATTAGTGTGTTAATGAAGCATGAGACAGAAGATGGGGAAGGGAAAGAATGAATGAAAGAGAAAAGGAGAAGATAAAGGAGAGATGAGGGGCAGGAGGAAAAGGAAGAGAGAATAAGTGATCTGTTGGCATAAGGGGCGAGGGCAGCAGGCCACAATGGCACACAGGAGCTCCCTAGGGCAGAGTGCATCCACCACTGCTGGCCTCAGCCTACAGCCTCAGCGAGATCCCCTCCTTTTTTTTTTTTTTTGAGACAGAGTCTCGCTTTGTTGCCCTGGCTAGAGTGAGCGCCCTGGCATCAGCCTAGCTCACAGCAACCTCAAACTCCTGGGCCTAAGCAATCCTACTGTCTCAGCCTCCCGAGCAGCCGGGACTACAGGCATGCGCCACCATGCCCGGCTAATTTTTTTCTATATATATTTTTAGGGGTCTCGCTCTTGCTCAGGCTGGTCTCGAACTCCTGAGCTCAGAACGATCTGCCCGCCTCGGCCTCCCAGAGTGCTAGGATTACAGGCGTGAGCCACCGCACCTGGCCCGATCCCCTCCTTATATGCAGCTTTGGAGAGCACAGAGGCTGTTATAGGGAGAAACAGTCCTCTGCAGTGACTACATCTGGTCAGAGCGGGACGGTGGATGAAGAGACATGGATGCATTTAGAGAAATGGTTCTTAACTTTTTGTTGAGTCACAGACCTCTCTGAGAATGTGATGAAAGCTATGGCCTACATAGTCTCCTCAGAAAAATGCTAATACACATAATCATACCAAATTTTGCCTACAATTCAGCATATTCATAGATCCTCTGAAAGCTTCCAGGGTCCATGAACCTCTGTGTAGAATCTCTAAGTTAGAGAATACTGTATTTAGGAGATGAAAAATCAACATGATTAGTGAATGGATTGTATGTGATGGTTAATGGAGTGGGTCAAAGAGGAAGCTTGAGTTTATGGCTGATATAGCTGGGTGGATGATGAAACTGTAGGAGTGAGGGGGTGACTTGCCCTTTCCCCTGAAAGTTCCTTGAAAGATTAACTCACAAATAAGGCAGATTAATAAAAGAAAGGTTTATTTGCCATGCACATAGGGAGAATCACAGAGGGATTATCCAATATCCCAATGAAGTCCAGATATTTTTATACCTGCCTTTTAGAGGGGAGGGGGAGATGAGCAGTATGGGTAATTCTGTTTAGGGGTAACAAATGATTGCTAGGGAGGATGAATGGATGGGGAAAACAGATTGACTTGTAAAGATTCTTTTACCAAATTAAATTAACCTGAGCAACTTAAATTAATCTGAGAGGCAGGTATTATATTTAAATGATTTGGGCCAGGTCTGGTTGCATTCTTCATCCTCCTACCTGCAATATATTGAGATAACAGGGAGAGTAAGGGAAGTCAATTGCCCCCTTTGATCTTTTGATTGGTCAGTTTGGTTTATGCAGATAGAGGGAAAGCCCCTCCAATGCTTTTTTGATCTCGAAGGACCTGTAATTCAAAATACTCTTTATACCAAGAGTCATATTTTGGGGTGAAATTTCCTGAGCTCCTTCATCCCCCCTATCTGGAACTTCCCTAGAACTTTCACACATTAAAAGCTGAGTCGGGCCGGGCGCGGTGGCTCACGCCTGTAATCCTAGCACTCTGGGAGGCCGAGGTGGGCGGATTGTTTGAGCTCAGGAGTTCGAAACCAGCCTGAGCAAGAGCGAGACCCC
>RJWJ010021640.1:0-27684 GCA_004363605.1 Indri indri | reverse complement strand
TGACAACAAAATAAAAGAAAAGAAATTGGCTTTTTGTAAAATTATACGGATCGTGGGAAATGGGTTTGGATAGTAGCAGAAGAGAACTTATTCTCTTTCCTATTTTGGGTCCCTCTCAAGTTCCCCTAGGGTTTATGGGTTTTAATGGGCTGAGACTCAGTCTAATGCAGCTGAAACTTCCTTGAAGTGCTGCAACACTGGACAAAAGCCAGCAGGACCAGGTTTCTCATCTGAATCAAAGAGATTCTAGGTCTCAGGCAGAAAATATGAAAAAGCTATCAGTTTTTTTTTCTTATAATGGACTTTGTCTGAAAAAAACTACCTTCATAAACGCAAATTGGCTGAAAGAGAAAATACATTATATGCAATCTCTGAGGCCAGAAATTAGTATTTCCAAATTGAGATGAAATAATTCCCTTAGGAAATATACTTTTCTGGTCATTTACAGGTTTAGACTCAAGTTTGTAGGCTTTTCATTCACTCTCTCATACATTCATTTCACTCACTCATTCATGGAAGCATTTATCAAGTGCTTGCTGTTTTCTCAGTCTGTCTTCAATTGTATCTCTAAAAGGAGACCCATTTGGAAGGATCCTTAAAAAAGACTGGCAAGTTGACTGATATTTTTAAGTGCAATGTGAATGCGCGAAATCTGAAGGTTTTTCGAAAGGACTTTGGAAATAGGCTCATCACTCCTGCTATTTCCTCTGCTGAAAATTTGCAGGAAGCATTCTGAAAACCAAGGGCCAGGGGAAATGCCACCTGCAAGGCTCTGTATTTCCTCTTGCAAATTCACAATACATGCCTGGGATGGGGCTCCCACTGTCCCTGCTTGCTTATCCACATGGAGCCTCTTCTTGCCCTTTGGTTTCAGATTTTTTGTCACACAGGTCCTTGGCAGTTAGCATCACAGCTTCCCAGGTGACCGAGTAGAGATGATTTGATGCTCTTATGAAAGTCAGCATAAAATAGAGATATCAGAAACCAATGAAAGAGACATTTCCACAGGAGGTATTTTGGCTGTTTTGATGTCCTTTCTTTCGGACAGCAGAGAAATCAACTTCTTGGTTAAAAGAAAATCCATAATTTCTCTGAGAAATTGTACACAGTCAAGTGTTTATGTTGTAGCAATATACCTTCCCTGTCCATTAAATAAGATCTTTCTGTGTCTGCCCTTATGGGTCAGGTTAACCAAATTTTTTAGAGAAGACACAAAGTTAGTAAAATATTTAGTTTGTGTTACATCATGCTAAATAGTTTATCTGGCAGAAATGTTCACTTAAGGACTCGTGATAAGGTACCATTTAGAGGTGATTCACATTTTTGTCTGAGAATTGCAAGGAGAGTTATTTGTCCATATGCCTAAATTTATCATGAAGTTGGGAGCAATGGGGGAGAAAGAGTATCTTGGAGTCAATTATGTGTGTCCTTTATGTAAAAATGAAATTTTGAAGGAGTATTAATTTCTCAGTTCTCCATCTTAATTTGTCAATATAGATATTGGCCTTCACATAGACACTTAGGTGTTTATTAGGGATTTCTATTTGGAAAAAGTAAACTAATGTAATGAGTAAAAAAAATTATATGTAACCCCCATAACATGCTGAAATAAAAAAATAAAAAATTATATGTGTTTGTGAATCTGAAAAGTGAGTATTTATACGTGCATATGGATACTTTGAATAAGCAGGAAAAAAATCGAAAGTACTTTAAAACATAAATACGCTAATTAAAAATATATTTGACTCAAATTATGTTGTTTTTACTTATTTTAAATTAATATCGTCCTCAAATTTATTTATTAGTATGGCTACTATGGATGCCTGCCTTATTCTACCAAAATTCTTCCCGACTACTTTACTTGCCATCCTCTGGAGCCTTGCTGTTTTAAAGTGTGGTCTGAGGGTCAGTGATATTGACTTTTCTTGTAAACTTATTATAAATGTAGAATCTCAGGCCTTGCTTCTTACCCACTGAATCAATCTTTCATTTTAGCAAAATCCTTGGGTGATTCGCATGTACCTTAAAATTTGACAAGTGCTCCTATCCAGAGCTGTTTTTAAAAATCAAACACATCATCAACACCTCCCATACCTTTTTTTCTTTTTGTGTTCCTTGTCTCTGTTAATGATGTTGCAATCTTTCCAGTCAGGCTGGCTGAATGCGTCACTCATACTTGTCATCTCCATCTCTCTTGTTCCTCACATCCCATCCGTCACCAAGGCCTGGCAATTATACATCCTCAACATTTCTTCTCTTTGTAATCTTCTTTCTCTTCCCACTTCTAATCTTCTCGTTCACAGTCTAGTAAGCTTTCATCAGACTAGTGAAGTAGCCACATAATTTAGATTTTATTTTCCAGGATTTTGGTGGGGGGCCTCCAGACTTTCTGGCTTCCAATCCATTCTACTTGTTATTATGTCAGCTTTCCTAAGACATATCTCTCACTGTGTCATTTTCTCCTCAGAAATCTTCTCTGGCTACTTATTGCCTATAAAAACATGTCTAAATCCTTCAGCATGACATTCAAGACCCACTGTGATGTTTACAAAAACGAGCTTTGACATGTCATTCAAAGACTCTTCCTACCTGACCTTTATTTTATTTATTTATTTTTGAGACAGAGTCCCGCTCTGTTGCCCAGGCTAGAGTGCCATGGCGTCATCATAGCTCACAACAACCTGAAACTCCTGGGCTCAAGCTATCCTTCTGCCTCAGCCTCCCAAGTGGCTGGGACTATAGCGACACGCCAACATCCTGGCTGTTTCATTTTTAGTAGAGCCAGGGGTCTTGCTCTTGCTCAAGCTGGTCTCAAACTCCTGGGCTCAAGCAATCCTTCTGCCTTGTCCTCCCAGAGTGTTTGGATTGCAGGAGTGAGCCACTGTGTCTGGCCCCTACCTGAAATTTAAACTTTATCATATTGTTTCCTTTTTCTCCAAAAATGTCCTATAATTTGCTGCTACTGTATTTTTGTTTATGTCTAAAGTGCTCCTCTCAAATAATCAGAAATGAAAACATTAACTGCCTTCAAGGCCTTCTAAACTTCTTCTTTGCCCTTTCTCACCACTCATTATGTGCTTCTGTAGCATTATTAGAACATCTCCACTCTCTGCTCTGAAGTAGTGAGCTTTGCATTCATGTCTTACCTCCCCTGATTAATTCTCAGGTCCTTGAAGGCAGGAACAGTGTTTTGTTCTTCCTATAACCTGCCACAATGCCTAGCTGAGTGCTTTACAAAAATAGATATTCAATTAATGCATGACGAAAGCAAATGAATAAGCAGGGGGGATGACCCATTTTATTCCCACAAAGAGACACCTTCAATATTAGCAAACATTTATCAAAGTATTTGTTAAAATCAGCTACTGATGTAAATAGGCAGTGGTATGGAATAAACACAGTAGATAAGTTAACTGCTAAGATTAGCTATTTCTTATTAGTTCCACAATCAAGTATTCCCTCATTGTCTCCTAGTTTCTGAATGCATTTATCTAAGTCATCTGTTGTACTTTGCTGCAGTACATCAAAAGTTGTACTTTTGCCTCTCACCAAGACAGCTGTAGCAGGGCTTAAAGGTCTGATAACACAAGGTAGCTAACTCCACCAAGTAGCACAGGATAAAGACATTGCAAGAGTGAATGTGCTGTAGCCTAGAGTTTTGGGAAAACTGTACTTGATGGTAATTTCTAATGTCAGTCCTCTATAAGGTTTTGTACATCAGTGTGGCAGTGTCTTTACCTGGAATCTCTTCGAGGTTAAGATACTTTGCACCCTTTTTACAGGGTCCAGCCTTGCTCAGTGTGTGCTTCTGTCCTTTTTTTCTTTTTTGAAAAAAGATTTTATTGTGATAAAATATACATAACAAAATTTACCATTTTAACCACATTTAAGTATACAACTCAGTGATATTAAGACATTTAATTAAGAATACTGTGTTAATAAAATTATGTTGATATGATTTTTTCATAGCAATCATTTATTGGGAACCTACTAGGTGCCAGGCAATATTCAAAGAGCATTGTGTATATTATCTCATTTAATTTTTATCACAACCTGTCAACTTCATTCTGCAGATGAGACAACTATGTCTTAAAAGATTGTTTAACTTAGTCATAGACACATGTAAGAGGTCAAGAAAATAGGAATTAAATCTTCACCTGGCCAATTTTGAGTACCTATGTTCTCATCTCGTTATTACTGATGAGAATGATAATCAGATTGCTTTTTTCTGAAGAACATCCTGATTTGATAGGAAGGAGTAAGAGAAATTTGGTGATTTCATATTTTTAGGAATTTCTGACATATTGAGAAATAGAAACTCCTGTTCGTCTCTTTCTACCTGTGTACCTGTGTTTTCTGAGCCTAGTTGTTCTTAATGGTATCAGTCATAAACTTCACATTACCATGTACTCATTTTTTGCTCACCTGTTCTTGCTAGACTTCTATTATTCCTCAATAATTTTTCTAAGGCAGACAGTAGACATTCTGTTTCTGCTTGAGGATAGCTCATTGCTTTGGTATGCATCAAAACTCAGTTTGTTCATTTTCTTTATTACTGTGGAATTTTAGCTCTTGGCCTCTGAGACCTACTGTTGCTATGTTGTCATTGGTAACTCATTATCTGCCCAGTACTCACATTAGCTAAGCTTTCTATTTCGCTCGTGACTGCTCATTACAATGAGAGACGATGTATTTCAATAACAACATCAAAGGCCATGTCTTAGCTCTTCTTCCATAGGTCCAACGTGGTGAACAGCTTCTTCTCCGACATCCTGTTACTTTTAGCTTCATCCTGCACATTTGTGAGTTTCTGATCTGCAGCTCAGTCTCCTGATCACAGTCCAGTCCTGGTTTCCATAATTTTCATCATTGTGGTCAACCTAAGGATTTAGTCAGCTGAGGGGAAGCACAAAGACTCCTCTACCTGTCCATTATGATTTGCAACTTCCAACAATATATACTTGCATATTTAAGACTCAATCCTCCTTATAGCTGATGCTGGACAAGGTAGAATCTGTCATTTACAGCATGATCATCTCAATGATGAGTCTTATTATCTATAGTTGAAGAAACCAGAAGGTGCTGTGATTACTGGACAGGATCCTATGTAAGTTTTCATCACCTCAAGAATGACTAAATATAGCTGGTTGTTTGCTCATCTAATTTTAGCTCTGTTGGTTTAAAAAGTGGGGACAGAGCCTCCACACAACCCATTCAGTTTGCTGTGGTGTATGGATACAGACTTTCCCTTGATTTTAGATTTTTCCATCCTCTTAATTTACACTGTATCAATAATACTCTTTCATGTTGTAAAAAATATTTTATAGCTCCAATTAAATAAAGCACCTAATGAAGATTCTTAACTCCAAAATATTTAAATATTACCCTGACTAATGGTCTCAAATACTTAAAATTTGTTTACCCTTATAATTGTACCACTAGAGTCTCATATTTTGAACTTGGAATATAGACTATTAAATTATTTTAAAAGGGCAGCTTCATTATTCCCCCAAAATGATGGATCTTATTAACAATCCATCAATAATGTATACCATTCTCCCTCTTAACAAAATACAAATCTGGTATTTTCAAGCAAATATTTTACAAGATGAGCGTGTACAGCCTCAGAATGGCAATATACGAATGAGAAAATTTATATTCCTATCGTCTTGTGAAATTATGCACTAGGAAAAATACGGGATCGTTTGTATCTTTTATTGATCATTATTTGGCATTTTATGTATGGCAAGAAAGTGTATGATTTAAAGTGTATGAACACAGTATGGAACCTTGGCTAGTGATTATTATGTAGAACCTTTATTGTAGTACTACAGAGAAAGTTAGGAGTCAGTAAAAACAGTTTGTTGACAGATATATAACAATTTTGAACAGAATAAAGTGGCATGTATTTTGGGCACATTTACTTTTTAAGTTGTGTCTTAATGACTGGATACCATTTTTGGATAATTTGGATTCATGAACCCTGTCACAAAAAAAGAGAAGGATAAACATCCTTATATATGCAAATGATTTAGTTTTATGGCAGATAAGTAAGAATGGTTTCAATAGACACTGGGACTGCTATCTAATTACTGTCAGTGATAATGGCTTCAGATAAGCTATCCCCAAACCCAAATCATTATTTTTAGTAGAAGTCCTCCAGCATTTAAGTGGCTTATGAATAACAACAGCCTTATGTAGCCCAACCACGTATTTAACTATACTGGAAAAAATATATAAATGTATGTAGAGAAAGAGAGGTGAGGAGAAAGATAAAATGCTACATTCACCAGGAAATTACATTGTTTTGCTTTTGCTTTAAACTGGATGCTCTGTAGTTGCTTTCTTGAGGTTTTTATTATTGTAGTGGGTAATTAGTAACACTTGCTTTGTAGATTTTCTACACTAAAGCAACTACAGATATGCTCTATGAGTGAAGTTTTCGAATTGTGTTTTTTAAATTAATAGACTATTTTAAAGAATAGTTTTAGGTTTACAGAAAAATTGAGCAGGAAGTACAGAGTTCCCATATATTTCCTCACCCTCCCACACACTTTCCCTTATTAACATCTTGCATTAGTATGGTACATTTGTTACAAATTGATAAATAAATACGGATGCATTAGTATTAACTAAAGTCCATAGTTTACATTAGAGTTTACTCTTAGTGTTGTACATTCTATGGAGCTTGACAAATGTTTAATGATACAGCTCCACAATTGCAGTGTGATACAGAATAGTTTCGTTGCCCTAAAAAATCCCCTGCATTGCATGTATTTATCTCCCTCTCTCTCCCCCCCAAATTCTGGCAGCCACTGGTCTTTTTACTTTTTCCATCCTTTTCCCTTTCCAAAACTGTCATATGGTTGGAATTATACAGCGTGTAGCCTCTTCAGATTGGCTTCTATCACTTAGCGATACGTCAATGTACCACAGTTTCTTTATTCACTCACCTATTGATATCAAAAGGCATCTTGGTTGCTTTAAAGTTTTGGCAATTGTAAATAAAGATGTTTAAAGATTTGTGCGTGGGAGTTTGAATGAACGTAAGTTTTCAACTCATTTGGGTAAATACTAAGGAGTGCAATTGCTAGATCATATGGTAAGATTATGTTTAGTTTTATAAGAAATTGCCAAACTGTTTTGCAAAGTGACTATACCATTTTATATTACCACCAACAGTGAATGGGAGTTTCTGTTGTTCCACATTCTCACTAGTATTTGGTATTGTCAGTATTATAAATTTTAGCCACTCTAATAGCTGTGTAGTAGTATCTCATTGGTATTTTAATTTGCAATTCCCTGATGACATATGATGTTGAGTATCTTTTCATATGCTTGTTTTCCATCTGTGTATCTTCTTTTTTATTTTTATTTTTAATTTATTTTATTTTTAATTGTCAAATTATAAAAATTATATATTTATGGGCTACAATGTGATGTTTTGATATGTATTTACATTGTGGAATGATTAAATCAAGCTAATTAACAAATCGATTATCTCACATACTTATCACTTTTTTGTGATGGAAACATTTAAAATCTCTTTTAGCAATTTTGAAATATACAATGTGTTATTATTTATTATAGTCACCATTCTGTGTAATAGATCACTAAAGCTTATTGTTCCTGTCTAACTGAAATTTTGTACCCTTCATCAACATCTCTCCTTTTCCCATCTATCCCCGTTCCTTAGCCTCTGGTAATCACCATTCTACTCTCTGCTTCTGTGAATTTGATGTTTCTTAGATTCCACATTTAAGTGAGATCATGTGATATTTGTCTTTCTGTGCCTAGCTTATTTCACATAACATAATGTTCTCCAGGTTCACTCATGATGTCAAAAATGCCAAGACTTCCTTCCTTTTTTAAGGCTGAATAACATTCCGTTGTGTGTATATACCATATTTTCTTTATCCAGTCATCTGATGATGGACACTTAGGTTGATTCCATATCTTGGCTATTATGAATAATGCTGCAATGAACATGGGGGTGCAGACATCTCTTCAACATACTATTTCCTTTCTTTTGGATATATACCCAGAAGTGGGATTGCGGGATCATATGGTAGTTCTATTTTTAATTTTTTGAGTAACCTCCATACTGTTTTTCATAATGGCTGTGCTAATTTACATTCCCACCAACAACGTGCAAGTGTTCCTTTTTCTCCACACCCTCACCAAGACTTGCTATTTTTTGTCTTTTTGATAATAGCCATTCTAACAAGTGTGAGGTGATTATTACTGTAGTTTTGACTGGCATTACCCTGATGATTACTGATGATGAGCGTTTTTTCAAATATCAGTTGGACATTTGTATGTCTTCTTTAGAGAAATGCCTGTTTAGATCCTTTGTCCATTTTTAAAATTTTATTTTTATTTTTAAATTTCAAAATATTAAAGGGTCACAAATGTTTTTGTTACATGTATAGCTTTTGTAATGCTTGACTCAGGTCTATGAGTGTGTCCATTACCTGAATAGTGTTCATTGTAACTGTTAGGTTGGTTTTTACCCCTCCATTCCTCCTCCTCTCCCTTTTTGATTTCCAATGATTTTTACTTCCCTCTGTGCCCATGTGTGTCCATCATGCAGTTTTGACTTATTAGAGAGTACATGTGGTATTTGTTTTTCCATTTTTGAGATACTTCACTCAGGATTATGGTCTCGAGTTCCATCCAAATTGCTGCAAAAGGCATTAATTCATCCCTTTTTATGGCTAGTAGTACTCCACAGTATACATATACCACATTTTTTAAATCCACTCATGAATTGATGGGCACTTGGGCTGATTACACATCTTCAAAATTGTGAATTGTGTTGCCATAAACATTCGAGTGCAGGTGTTTTTTTGATAAAATTATTTATTTTCCTTTGGGTAGATACCCAGTAGTGGGATTGCTGGATCGAATGGTAAGTCTACTTTTAGTTCTTTGAGAAATCTTCATACTGTTTCCCTCAGAGGTTGTACTAATTTGCAGTCCCACCAACAGTGTATAAGTGTTCCTTTCTGCACCTATGCCAGCCTATATTGCTTTTGGACTTTTTAATAAAAGCCCTTCTAACGGGGGTAAGGTAATATCTTATTGTGGTTTTAATTTGTATTTCCCTGATGATTAGTGAGTGATATTGAACATTTTTTCATGTGTTTGTTGGCCATTCGTAATTGTATTTTTTGTTTTCCGGCTATTGACTTGTTTCAGTTTCTTATATATTTTGAATATTAGCCCCTCATCAGATATATGGCTTGAAATCATTTTCTCCCAATCCATGGGTTGACTCTTCATTCTATTAATTATTTTCTTTGCTATGCAGAAGCTTTTGAGTTTGATGCAATTTATTTGTTTAATTTTGAGTTTGATGCCTGTGCTGTATATCTTCTTAAGTGAGATATTTGTTCAGATATTTTGCCCTTTTAAAAATTTCATTGATTGTCTACTTACTGTTGAGTTTTAAGATGTCTCTGTATATTTTGGATACCAATCCTTTATTGGATATGAGTTTTGCAAATATTCTTTCCAAGTCTCTGGCTTGTGTTTTCATTATCTTAACTGTGTCTTTCACAAAGCAGAAGTTTTTAATTGTAATAAAGTCCAGCTTATCCATTTTTTCTTTCATGGATCATGTTTCTGCTACTTTATTTAAAAAGTTATTATCAAACCCAAGGTCACCTGGATGTTCTCCTTTATTATGCTCTAGGAGTTTTATGGTTTTGCACTTTACATTTAGATCTATGATCCATTTTGAGTTAATTTTTGTGAAATATGTAACATCTGTGTCTAGATTCATTATTTTTGCATGTTTTTGTCCAGTTGTTCTAGCATCATTTGTAATAATGACTATCTTTTCGCCATTGAAATACCATTGCTCCTTTGTCAGTGATCGGTTGATTATATTTATGTGAGTCTATTTCAGGGTTCTCTATTCTGTTCCATTCATTGATTTTCCATTCCTTTGCTAATATCACATTCTCTTAGTTACTGTGATTTTTTATTAAGTTTTGAAGTCGTGTAGTGTCAGTTCTTCAACTTTGTTTTTCTCCTTCAATATTTTGTCGAATATTATGGGTCTTTTGCCTTTCCATATAAACTTTAGAATCAATTGGTTCATATGCACAAAATAACTTCCTGGGATTTTGATTGGGATGGCACTGAATCTTTAGATCAAGTTAGGAAGAATTGAAATCTTGACAATATTGAGATTTGCTATCCATGTACATGGAATATGTCCATTTATTTAGATTTCCTTTGATGTGTTTCATCAGTTTTGAGGTTTTCCCCACATAGATCTTGTACATATTTTGGTGGAATTATATTTAAGTATTTCATTATTTTGTGCTAATGTAAATGGTAATGTGTTTTTAATTTCAAATTCTAATTTTTCATTGCTGGATATAAGAAAGTAATTTACTATTAATATTGTATTTTAACCATGCATCCCTGAATCTTGCTATAATAGTTTATTATTTCCAGGACTCTGTTTTGTTGTTGATTCTTTGGGATTTTCTACATAGACAATCATGTCATTCTCAAACAAAGACAATTTTATTTCTTCCTTCCAAATCTGTGTACCTTTTATTTAGTTTTCTTTTTCTTTCTTTTTTTTTTTTTGCAAAATCTGTGGGTTTATTTTACATTCTATTCCTGTTTCTGGTGAATACGTAATTTCCCCCCCCCCTTCGATTAGTAAGAGAAAATGAAGGCTATCACTGTGATATGTAGCTTTAAAGATTATTCTGTATTACTTAGGCCTGTGAGTACAAGTTTAATAAAGGTGCAATAGCCTCAGTGATTTATCTTTCTGATACTGGTAAAGTATTAATAGAAAATTTCATAGCTCATTATCTCAATTTTATTTCTTCATGTATTAATTAATTTACTTATTTATTTGGCAAATATTTATTGATTCTTACGATAGCTTTAGACTATATTTCTTGTGAAATGGGATATCCCATGCACTAATTTTCTGGATTTGTGTTTATTGAGTTCACCATTAAGATAATTTTAAAGTACTTCAAAAATTAGAAAAAAATTCATCATTAAATTTAGATTCTATTATATTCTTAAAGAAGCAATTCTCAACATTAAACGTGCACAAGGATCACCTGAGAAGTTTTCTAAAAATGTAGCTTTCTAGGCCCTAACCTCAGAGGCTTGGGTATGGTCAGGAGATATTTGTTTGAAAGAAGGAAAAATAAAATTCTGATGCAGGTGGGCTACTTTTCACACTTTGGAAAAAAAGATAGTCACATGAAGATGTATGTACCAAAAAATATTTTGATTAAATACTTGGGGTTAAACATTAACTTATCACAGTGAAAATAACACAACCAATAAAATGAAAAAAAGTATTAAGAAATATTTGGCATTACCTCCCAAAACATGGTTTCACTTTTCCTTTTTTGGAAGTCTGTAAGGGAATCTCATCAACATACTATAGATTCTGGTCTTGTTACATTTTCTTGGACTTCCAGTATGATGTTAAATAATAGTAGTAAGGCTAGGCACGGTGGCTCATGCCTGTAATCCTAGCACTCTGGGAGGCCGAGGCGGGTGGATTGTTTGAGCTCAGGAGTTCGAAACCAGCCTGAGGAAGAGCGAGACCCTGTCTCTACTAAAAATAGAAAGAAATTAATTGGACAACTAAAAATATATAGAAAAAATTAGCCGGGCAGGGTGGCGCATGCCTGTAGTCCCAGCTACTTGGGAGGCTGAGGCAGAAGGATCGCTTGAGCCCAGGAGTTTGAGGTTGCTGTGAGCTAGGCAGACACCACGGCACTCTAGCCCGGGCAACAGAGTGAGACTCTGTCTCAAAAAAAAAAAAAATATAGTAGTAAGAGGGAACATTCTTGACTTGCTCTTGATCATAGTGAGAAAGCATCTAGTTTGTCACCATTAAGTCTCATGTTAGGTGAAGGTATTTTCAAGTTGAAGTTCCCTCTATTCCTAGTTTTCTGACAGTTTTTATGATGAATCTGTGTTCAATTTTGTCAAATGTTTTTTTCTGTATGTATTGATATGATAATATAATTTTTCTGCATTAGCCTCTTGATGTGAGAGATCACCTTGATTTTTGAATGTTAATCCAGGCTTGCATATCTAAAAGAAATCCCACTTAGTTGTGTAATGTAATTGTTTTTATACATTGTTAGATTTAATTTGCTAATATGTTGTTGAGGATTATTGCATCTACGTTCATGAGAGATATTGGTCTGTAGTTTTCCTTTCTTGTAATGCTTTTTCTGGCTTTGGTATTAGGGTAATGCTGACCTCATAAAATGAGTTAAGAAGTATTCCTTCTGCTTCTATTTTCTGGAAGAGATTATAGAGAATTGATATAATTTCTCCCTTAAATATTTGGGAGAATTTACTGGTGAACCCATCTGGGCCTAGTGCTTTCTGTTTTGGAAGGTTATTAATTATCAGTTCAATTCTTTAATAGATATAGGCTTATTTAGATTATCCTTTTCCCCTTGAATGAGTTTTGATAGATTATGTCTTTAAAGGAATTGGTCCATTTCATCTAGGTTATCAACTTTATTGGTGTGTGTTGTATATAATATTCCTGTATTATCCTTGGAATCGGTGGATCATGGAATCAGTAGTGATAGTCCATGTTTTGTTTCTGATATTAGTGATTTGTGTTTCCTTTATTTTTCCTCAGTTAACTTGGATAGAAGTTCATAAATATTATTTAACAAATACACCACATGTATTAATCGATTCAATTAACTGCTTTTAATTTCGTTAATTTTCTCAATTGTTTCCCTATTTTTCATTTCATTAATTTCTGCTCTAATTTTTATTAGTTCTTTTCTACTTTTATTCCAAAATATTAAGGAGGTACCAATGTTTTTGTTACATTAATACATTGTATAATGCTGAAGTCAAGGCTTTCAGTGCGCCCATCACCAGGACAGTGTTCATTGTACCCAATAGGTAAGTTTTTATCCCTCATGCCCCTTCCACCCTCCCCCTTCTTAGTTTTCAATGTTCTTTACATCTATCTGTGCCCACGTGTACTCATCAATTTAGCTCCTACTTATTAGTGAGAACATGTATTTGTTTTTCCACTCATGAGATACTTCACTTGGGATAATGGTCTCCAGTTCCATCCAAGTTGTTGCAAAAGACATTATTTTATTCCTTCATATGGCCAAGTAATACCACATTTTCTTTATCCCCTCAGGGGCTAATGGATGCTTAGGATGATTCCATATTTTTGCAATTGTGGATTGTGCTGCAATAAACATTCAATGTAGGTGTCCTTTTTGGTAGTGGCTATGTGGTGTTATTTCTGGGTTCCCTATTCTATTCCACTGGTCTATGTCTCTACTTTTATATTAGTCCCATGTTGTTTTGGTTACTATAGCCTTGTAGTATAATTCGAATTCAGGTATTATGATGCCTCAAGATTTGTTCTTTTTGTGTAAGATTGCTTTGCCTATTCAGCCTCTTTTTTGGTTCCAAATGAAGCTTAGGATTATTTTTTCCAGATCTGTAAAATAAAACATTAGTATTTTGATGGGAATTGTGTTGAATATATAAATCACTTTAGCCAGTATTTGTTTGTATCATACATGATTTATTCCATCAGTGTTTTGTAGTTCTCCTTGTAGATATCTTTCACTTCCTTGGTTAAGTATATTCCTAAGTATTTTATTTTCTTTGTAGTTACTATAAATGGTATTGGGTCCGTGATTCAACTCTTGGCTTGACTGTTATTAGTATATAGAAATGCTACTGATTTGTGTTCATTGATTTTGTAACCCGAGACTTTGCTGAATTTATTTATCAATTCTAGGAGTCTTTTGGGGGAGTCTTTAAGGTTTTCTATGTACAAGATCATATCATTGTCAAACAGGGCTTGTTTGACCTCTTCTTTCCAGATTTGGATATCCTTCGTATTCTTCTCTTGCCTGATTGCTCTGGCTAGGACTTCTAGTACTATACTGAATAGAAGTGATGACAGTGGGCACGCTTGTCTTGTTCTGGTTCTTGGAAGGAATGCTTTCAACTTTTCCCCATTCAGTATGATGTTGGCTGTGGGTTGGTCATATATGGCTTTTATAATTTTGAGGTATATTCTTTCTATCCTTAGTTTGTTGAGCGGTTTTATCATGAAAGGGTGCTGGGTTTTATAGAATGGTTTTCTGTATCTATTGAGATGATCATGTGGTCTTTGCTTTTACTTCTGTTTATGTGGTGAATCACATTTATTGATTTGCATACGTTTAACCGCCCTTGCATCCCGGGGATGAAACCCACTTGATCATGGTATGTTATCTTTTTGATATGCTGTTGAATTCAGTTTGCTAGTATTTTATTGAGGATTTTTGCATCTATGTTCATAAAGGATATTGGCCTGTAGTTTTCTTTTCTTGTTGTGTTCTTTCCTGGCTTTGGTGATACTGGCTTTGTAGAAAGAGTTAGTGAGGATTCCCTCCTTTCTGATGTTATAGAATAATTTCTGTATGTTATTTCTTTTCTTTTGCTTATTTTGGATTTAATTTACTCTTCTTTTTTTAGTTTCCTAAAGTGAAAGATTAAATTATTGATTTTAGATCTTTCTTCTTTTCTATTATATGGATTCAATGCTATAGATTTTCTTCCAAAATCTGCTTTTGCTGCATCTCACACATTTTGATAAGTTGTATGTTTGTTTATTTTTAAATATTTTAAAATTTCTCTTGTGACTTCTTTGACCCATGTTATTTAGAAATATGTTATTTAATCTTCATGTATTTTAGAGTTTTCTAGCTATTTTTCTATTATTGATTTCAAGTTTAATTTCATTGAGGTTGAGAATACCCATTGTAATATTTCTGTTCTTTTAGACTTGTTAAGGTGTGTTTTGTCTCAGAATGTGGTCTAACTTGGTGAATATTTCTTGTGAGCTGGAGATGAATTTGTATTCTTTTGTCCTTAGGTGAAGTTTTCTTTAGGTTTCAGTTAGATCCAGTTGATTGATTATGCCATTGAGTTCAACTATGTTCTTATTGACTTTCTGCCTGCTGCATATGTCAACTACTGATAGACATGTGTTGAAGTCTCCAACAATAGTAGTGGAGTCATCTATTTCTCCTTGCAATTCTATTAATTTTTGCTTCACATATTTTGGCACTCTGTTGTTAGGTACATACACATTAAGGATTGTTATATCTTCTCAAAAAATTGGCCCCTTTATCATTACATAATGCCCTTCCTTATCTCTGATAACTTTCTTGCTCTTTAATTGGATTCATCGTAAATTAATATAGCTACTCCAGGTGTTTTGATTAGTGTTGGCATAGTGTGTATTTCTCCATCACTTCAATCTATCTGTGTCTTTTTATTTAAGGTGGGTTTCTGTAGACAACATATTAGTTGGATCTTTTTTCTAGACAGAGTCTTGCTCTTCACCCCAGGTAGAGTGCAGTGGTATCATCATAGCTTACTGCAACCTCAAACTCCTGGGCTCAAGTGGTTCTCTTGCCTTAGCCCCCAAGTAGCTGGGACTATAGATATGCACCACCATGCCTGGCTAATTTTTCATTTTTAGTAGAGACAGGCTCTTGCTCTTGCTCAGGCTGGTCTTGAACTCCCGACCTCAAGTGATGCTACTCCCTTGGCCTCCCAGAGAGCTAGGATTTCAGGCCTGAGCCACCATGCCTGGTTGGGATCTTGTTTTTTTATCTACTCCAATATCTTCATCTTTTTATTGATGTATTTAGAAAATCGATGTTTAAAGTAATTATTGATATGTTTGGATTGATATATTTGTTATTGTTTCCTGTTGTTTGCCCTTTCTCTCTTTTTTTTTTTTTTCTTTTTTGTCTTCCACTCTTTTACTGCCTTCCTGGCTTTATTGAACAGTTTATATGATTCCATTTTTTATCATTTTTTTTCATCTCTTAGCACATCGATTATGCTTCTTTAAAAAATATGGTTTAGTAGTTGCCCTTGAGTTTGTAATATGCATTTTAAAACTGACCCATTTCCTCTTTTAAATTATAAAATATCACTTCCCAGGTAACACAAGCACTATATAATAGAGTAGTTTTGATTCCTTCCTTCCATTCCTTACAACATTGTCATCATTCATTTCATAAGCAATAAACACTGAATATACTATTGCTATAATTATTTTGAACAAACTGTTATCAGCTAAATAAAATAAGATTAAGAATAACAATATTATTTTATCTTTATTTATTCCTTCTGTAATGCTCTTCCTTTTTAATTTAGATCCAAGTTTTTGACATTTATCATTTTCCTTCTTTCCGAAGAATTTATTTTAACATTTCTTTTAATGTAGATCTCCTGGCGACAAACTTCTTTAATTTTCGCTTGTTTGAGAAAGTCTTTATTTTCCTTAACTTTTAAAGGATAATTTTGCTGGATAAAGAATTCTAGATTGGTGATGTTTTCCATTCAACACTGTTAAATATTTTATTGCCCTCTCTTCTGGTATGCATGGTTTCTAAAAAGAAGTCCAATGTAATTTTTATCCTTGATCTTCTACAGGTTAGGTGGTTATTTTTGGCCCCTCTGGCTTCTTTCAAGATTTTCTCTTTGTCTTTAATTTTCTTCATATTGAATATGATCTATCTAGATGTAGTTTTTTGGTATTTATCATGCTTGTTCTATGAACTTTCTGTTTCTCTGGTTTGGTGTTTATCATTAATTTGAAGAAATTTTTAGTCATTATCTTTTCAAATAATTCTTCTCTTTCTTTCTCTCTTTTCCTTCTTGTATTCTCATTATGCATACATTACACATTTTGCAATTATCCCACAATGCTTGAATAATCTGTCTTTGTCATTTTTTTCTCTTTGCATTTCCATTTTGGAAATTTCTATTATCATTCTTCAAGCTCACCAGCTTTTCCTTGCCCAGGTCCAGACTATTGATGAGCCCATCAAAGACATTCTTCATTTCTGTTACGGTGTTTTCAATTTTTAACATTTCCTTTTGGTTCTTTTAAAGAGTTTCCATTTCTCTTCTTACATTTCCCATATATTATTTCATGCTGTCTCCATTTTCATTTAAAGCCTTTAGCATATTAATCATAGTTGTTGTTGTTTTAAATTCTCTCTTTGAGTATTTCAACAACTGTACTGTATCTGAATCTGGTTCTGCTGCATTCTCTCTCTCTTCAACCTGTGTATTTTGTCTTTTAAAATTTTTTGTTGTAAGTATGCCTTGTACTTTTTGTTGAAAGCTGGGTGTGATGTACCAGTTAAAAGGAACTGAGGTAAATAAACCTTTAGTGTGAGCTTTCATATTTTTCTTGATGGGGGTCAGGCTGTATTAAACTGCTTCCTGGAGCTATAAGTGTCAGAGGCTAAAATTCCCTCTTGTGTCTTTGTTTTTATGCCCCCTGTTATCTTTGGATTTCCCTATAAACTTTTTAAATAAGGTCTGAGACATGCACTTCCTTAAGTTGTAATTCCCTGTTAATATGCAGCAACCCAATTGACGTGGAGATAAAGTGTGGTTACAGGCAAAATTTTATATAATCCTAAGATTCTGTCTCTGTCTTAGTCTGGGCTAATATACCAAAAAATACCTTAGAATGAATAATTTGTAAACAGCAGAAATTTAATGCTCACAGTTCTGGAGGCTGGGATGTCCAATATCAACTTCCTGGCAGCTTCAGTATCTTGTGAGGGCCCATTACTCACAGACGGTGCCTTCTACCTGTGTTCTCACATGGCAGAAAGGACAAACTCCCTTGAGCCTGTTTTATAACAGCATTAATCCCATCCATGTGGACAGAGCCATTTTGAATTAATTACCCCCCAAAGGTCCTACCTCTTAATAACATCATCACCTTAGGGATTAGGCTTAAACGTATGAATTTGGAGGAGACATGAACATTCAGAACACAGCAGTCTCAGTCTTTTAGTGACCCTGTGTCTCTAGAATTTTTCCTTGAAAATTGATTCTTAGTTATTCCCTCCTCCCTTAGGTGAGGCAGGGTTTCTAGGTGGGGCTTAGGTTGGATATTTCTTTTCCTCTAGTTTGGTTAGCTCAATTAAGATAATTTTCTTTGAGGGCTGGCTTTGTTACCAGGAACAAAATGCTCTATGAGTATTTTAAAATGGCTACTTCCTCCTTCTCCCTGCCAGAAGCACAAGTGGAGTTTTCTCAAATCTTCACTCTAAGTACTTGGTAAGGTTGCTAGCAATAAAACTCACAAAAGTGTGCTTCCCTTACAAAGACTGAGCCTTGCAGATTTTTAACTCTCAAACTTATCTTTGCTGAGCCTCCAGTAGTACATTGATTACAGTTTATGTTTTTCTGCATTGGTACTGGTTCCCATGGGAAATTTCTGGATCCAGTAAGTTGTGATTCTCTGTATCTGCCTGTCTGACTCTCCAATTTTCAGCACATCAATTTGCCCTGGGATTTCAGTTTTCTGATGGATCTAAGAAGAGTTGATTTTTAGTTTGCTCAGCATTTTTCTTCTTGTGAGGATGGGAGTGATGACTTGCAAGCTCTTCACATGTTATATTAGAAACTAGAAGAACTCAAATTGCATTATATAATGAAGATATTGTTTATTTGAAAAATTACCACTAGTAACAAGAGACATAAGCTGTTATATTTTCTGTTTCAACCAGAGCAGTTCAGTGTGTGTGTGTGTGTGTGTGTGTGTGCATGTGCGAGCATGTGCATGTTTCTATATGAAAATTTCTAAAGCAATTCAAAGTTTAAACCACTGGATTGGGCCACTTATGGAATGGTGGAGTAAGGAACCTCAGAAAATCCACCCCTCCATAAAAGCAACAAGAATACTGGCAAAAATTATCAAAATCAACTTTTTTGGACTCTGAAAATTAACCAAAGGCTTACAAAAATCTGAGCAGCATTTACTGAAGAAAGATGGCGAAATATCAGTAAGAACAGTAAGTTTTATGTCATTTCAACTTACCCTAGTCTCATTCCCCTTTTTCCAACTCCATGATAGCCCTGAAAGCCAACAGCCTCATGATCATGGTAAATATAAAACCCAGCAGCCTGAAAGTCACTGGAGGGATACAGTACGGGTTTGGAGCTCTCTAAGAGTCCAATCCTAGGGGAAACTTCGCTGTTTGGCTTATCTTGCAGCTCCTTAAAAATGTTCACCCACCAACATAATTTTCTTTATTTCACCTGATCCAGAGACCTCTCTGTATGAACAACCCTATACATAGGACAATCACTGAAAACAATCAATGCCAATTACTTAACATTGCCACTACCTATGGTGGTTATATCAGCTGGGGCAAGCAGGATGCTGACCAAAAAACTTAAAAGGAAAAACTGGGGAATAAGGTATCCAAGAGCTTCAATATATTCCTGAAATTATAGAAGGTCATGTGCATGTACAGGACTGAGTGCATGCATAGGAAGGACTTGAGAAAGCCCTAATCTCACACCTCTGGCTGAGCTTGAAGCTCTGCACAAGTAGGAAATTAAAGGGTAAAGAAACGTTGTAAACTTCCTGCCAGAGCAGGTGAGGAGCACCCCACTATACATACATCTTAGATCAAAAACACAAATAGGTTTAAAGTAAAGAATGGGTAAAGATGTGCTATGCAAATAGTAACCAAGCTAGAGTGGTTATAGTAATATCAAACAAAATAGCCTTTAAAACAAAAATTGTTATTAAAAACAAAGAAGGACATTTTATAATTATAAAAGGGTCAATCCATCAAGAAGACATAGTACTTATAAATATATATGCACTTAACAGAGCCCCAAAATAAATGAAGCAAAACCTGACAAAATTGAAAGGAGAAACAGACAATTTAAATGTAAAAGTTGAAGATTTTGATATTCCACTTTCAACAATAAATAGAACAAGTATACAGACTGTAAATAAAAAAATATAAGACTTGAAACTCAGCAAAACAATGAGGCCTAACAGATACCTATGGAACACTTCATACAACATAACAGAAAACAGATTCTTTTCAAGTGCATATAAAACATTATACAGGATAGATTATATGCTAATCAATAAAAAGGTTTTATTAAAGTAAAAAATACTGAAATAAAACAAAGTTCTCTGACCACCATTGAATGAAATTAGAAATTAATAGCAAAAGGAATGTTTGCAAATTAAAAATATATAGACTAAACAACACAATACATTTCCAAGAGGTCACAAAAGCAATCACAATGGAAATTAGAAAATACTTTGAGGTGAATGAAAGCAAAAGAACAACATGTCAAAATTGTGGGGTTCAGCTACTTAGAGAGAAATTTAAAGTTGCAAATACCTACATTTAAAAAAGAAAAACCTCAAATCAATAACCTAACTTTTACCTTAAGAAAGTATAAAAAGAAGAGCAAACTATACCCACAGAAAGCAGAAGAAAGAAAACAATAAGGACTAGACAAAAATAAATGAAATAGATAATAGAAAAACATGACAGAAAAATCAATGAAACCAAAAGTTGATTCTTTGAAAATATTAACAAAATTGGCAAAGTTTTAGTATGTAGACCAAGAAGAAAGAGCAAAAACTCAAATTTCTAAAATCTCGAATTAGAGGGGTGGCATTACTACCAACCTTAAAAAAATAAAAATAATTATAAATGGATATTATTAATATGCCAGTATGCCAGTAAGTTGGGTAACCTAGATTAAATAGACAAATTCATAGAAAAGCATAAACTACTGAAACCCACTCAAGAAAAAATAGAAAACTCTTCTGGACATTGGTCTTGGCAAACAGTTCATGACTAAGACCTCAAAAGCACAGGCAATAGAAACAAAAATAGACAAAGCAGACTTAATTAAACTACAAACCTTCTGCACAGCAAAAGCGATAATCAATAGAGTGAACAGGCAACATGCAGAATGGGAGAAAATATTGCAAACTGTACATCCTGAAGAGGACTAATAGCCATAATTTACAAGTTACTCAAACAACTCAACAACATCAATGGCAGCAACAACAATAACAAAACAAACAACCCCATTATAAAGTGGGCTAATGACATGAATGGACATTTTTCAAAGGAAGACAAGTGGCCAAGAAGCATAATTATCAGAGAATTGCAAATTAAAACCACAACAAAATATCATCCTACACCAATCAGAATGGCTATTATTAAAAAGACAAAAATGACAGATGTTGGTGAGGATGTGGAGAAAAGGGAGCTCTTATACTCTGTTGGTGAGAATATGAATTAATGCAACCTCTATGAAAAACAGCCTGGAGATTTCCCAAGACCTAAAAATAGAGCTACCATAAGATCCAGCAATCCCACTACTGGATTTACCCAAAACAAAAGAAATCAAAATATAAAGAAGATACCTGCACTTGTATGTTTATCCCAGCACTATTCACAATAGCAAAGATTTGGAATCAACCTAAGTGTCCATCAACACAGGATTTGATAAAGAAAATGTGTTATATATACACAATAGAATATTATTCAGCCTTAAAAATGGATGGAATCATATAATTTGCAGTAACATGGGTAGAACTCAAGGCTATTATCTTAAGTGAAAAAACTCAAGACACAGAAAGGCAAATGCTGCATGCTCTCACTTATAAGTGGTAGCTAAATAACATGCACACATGGAAGCAGAGTGTAGAATAATGGACACAGAAGACTGGGAGAAGTAGGGGTGGGGTGGAAGAGGGGTAAATGATGGTGGGTACAATGTGCATTGCTTCAATGCTGAATGCACTGGAGGCCCTGACTTCACCACAATGTAATATATCAATGTATCAAAATTGCACTTGTACCCCATGAATATATACAAATAAAAAATAAATGGAACAAAAGAAGAAATGGAAAATCTGAATAGACTTACCATGATTAGAGAGATTGAATTAGTAATCAATAAACTTCCCACAGAGAAAATTCCAAGTCCAAAGCTTTCACAGGTGAATTCTACCAAGCATTTAAACAAGAATTAACATAAGTCCTTGCCAAAAATAGAAGAGGAAGGACTTCCCAACTCATTCCTAGGCCAGTATTACCCTGGTCTCAAATTAGACAAAGCACATCATTAAAAACCAAAACTATCAACCAATATCCCTGATGAATATAAATGGAAAAATCTTCAACATAATACTAGCAAACCAAATTTGGCAATATGTAAAAACACTTATGCACTATATCAAGTAAGGTTTATTCCATGAATATAAGGGTGGTTCAACATATGAAAATAAATCAATGTAGTATACCATATTAAAAGAATAGCCGGGCGTGGTGGCTCACGCCCGTAATCCTAGCACTCTGGGAGGCTGAGGCGGGCGGATCGTTCTGAGCTCAGGAGTTCGAGACCAGCCTGAGCAAGAGCGAGACCCCGTCTCTACTAAAAATAGAAAGAAATTAATCGGACAACTAAAAATATATAGAAAAAATTAGCCGGGCATGGTGGCACATGCCTGTAGTCCCAGCTACTCGGGAGGCTGAGGCAGAAGGATCGCTTGGGCCCAGGAGTTTGAGGTTGCTGTGAGCTAGGCTGACGCCACGGCACTCTACTCAGGGCAACAGAGTGAGACTCTGTCTCAAAAAAAAAAAAAAAAAAAGAATAAAGGACAAGAATCACAAGATCATCTCAATAGACACAGAAAAGGCATTTGATAAAATTAAATACTCTTTCATAGGGAAACAAAATAGTAATAGAAAGGAACTTAAGTTAGCCTAATAAAGGTCATTACGAAAACCCCATAACTAACATCATACTTGATGGTCAAAGAATGAAAGCTTTTCCCATATGATCAGGAATAAGACAAGGATGTTCCCTTCTCACTTATTCTATACAACATTCTAGTCGAGATTCTAGCCAGGACATTTAGAAAAGAAAATTAAATAAAAAGCATCCAGATTGGAAAAGAAGAATTAAAACTACCTTTATTCACAGACGATATGATCTTCTATATATCAAATACTAAGGAATACACACACACACATGCACAAACAATTAGAGCTAGTAAACAACATCAGCAAGGTTACAGGTATCAAGATCAATATACAAAATCATTTGTATTTTTATACAGTAGCAATAAAAATGGAAAAGTGAAATAAGAATAATTCCATTTTCAATAGTATCAAAAAGAATAAAATACGAATAATTTTTAAAGTATGTGCAAAACTATGAAATATCATCAAAAAATGTAAAAGACCTAAATAAATGGTTTAATGAATTATAAGACTTAATATTAAAATATTACTTCACAAACTGATCTACAGATTTAGCACAGTCCTTATCAAATCCCACCTGCCTATTTTGCCAAAATTGAGAAGCTAATTGTAAAATTCATATGGAAGTACAGGCGCCCACAACAATCAAAACAATTTGAAAAAGAAGAACAAATATGGAGGCTCACATTTCTGGATTTCAAAGCTTATTACACACAACAAAACTTATTGCAAAGCTACAGTAATGGTGAGACAGTGTGGTACTAGCATAAGGATGGACATATAGAACAATGATATAGAACAAGGGTCCAGAATTAAACGCATGTTTTTATGGTCAATTTATTTTTCAGTAAGGGTGTGAAGAGAATTCAATTGGAAAAGAGCAGTCTTTCCATAAATGGTGCTGGAGCCACTGGATATCCACATGCAAAAGAATAATTTTGGACTGTTACCTCACACCATCTGGAAAAATTAACTCGAGTTGGATCAAAGGACTTACTATGAGATCTAAAGTTATAAAACTCTTGGATAGAAACTAGGTGGGATCTTGGATTAGGCAATTGTTTGTTAGGTATGCCACCAAAAGCCCAAGCAACAACAACCACAAAAGAGGATAAATTCTATTTTTTTCAAAATTGAAAATATTTATGCTTCAAATAATACCATCAAGAAAGTGAAAAGACAATGAACAGAGTGGATTACATTACAACAAATTCCATATATGATATAGGAATCATATCCTGAATATATAAAGAACTTTTGAGACTTAATAATAAAAAGATAAATAACCCAATTAAAAATAGGCCAAGGATTTGAGTAGACATTCTTCTGAAGAAGATATACAAATGGCCAATAAGCTCATGAAAAGATGCTAAAAATCAATGGCTATTAGGAAATTGAAAATCAAAACCACAGTGAGATGCCACTTCATACCTACTAGAATGGCTGTAATAAAAAGTTGGACAATAACATGTGTTGACAAGAATGGAGAAATTGGAAACCGAATACATTTCTGATGGGAATGTAAAATGGTACATTCACTTTTGAAAATAGTTTGACAGCTCCTCAAAAAGTTAAATATAAAGTTATCATATGACTCGGCAATTCCACTTCTAGGTACATACCCAAAATAATTGAAAACATATATTCATATAAAAATTCATGAATTAATGTTCATAGTAGCGTTTATAATAATAACCCAGAAGTGGGAAAAGCCTAAATGTCCACCAATTGATAAATGGATCAACAAAACTTGGTATATCCACACAATGGAATATTTTTCAGCCATAAAAATTAATGAATTGCTGATATATGCTACAACATGGATGAATCTCGAAAACGTTATGCTTTTGAAAGAAGCAACTCACGAAAAGCCAGATATTATATGATTCCATTTACATGAAATGTCCAGAATAGGCAAATCTATAGAGACAGAAAGTATATTAGTGGCTGGGAGGATGGGGAGAACGAAGAGTGGCTGCTAATGTGTCTGGGGTTGCTTTTGGGGGTAATGAAAAATCAGATAGTGTTGATGGTTATGCAACATTGTGAATATATTTAAAACCACTGAACAGTACAGTTAACATTTTTTATTATTAAGACAAATTCATTGAGTCATGTCATAGAACTTTGAGATCTTGTCAGTTCATTTGCTTATATTTTAGAGAATACACAGTATGTGGCCATCCATTCAAAAATGATTAAGTAATCTGAGTAATTTTCATAACATGATATCTACTTCAAAGCTAGTTAGGAAATTATTAAAAACTTAAGAGGTGGTCCTTAATTGTCAACCTGGAAAATCTTTAGTGCAGCTGGTCATCAGAGAGTATAGTCTTAATTTTTGCTGCTTATATTTTATCTAAAGCTGAGTTGTGAGGAAAAATTGGTATGTATAATAGCGTAAATGAAATATACTACATTCACTTCTCCAGATTTGTATTTTAGTAATCAAACTAAGTCATCATAGGGATGTATATTTAGACCACATTATTTTGTCTTTTTGTAATATTACTTTAATGAAATTACCCTTTGACGTAATTCTATCAGCCTACATTGAAGTATATCATTAAAAAGAGTCCTATAAAACTAGTTACTTATTGTGCTTTACTGCCAAGATGCTTTTTGAGAACATTGTTCTCTATAATACGTTTTCCAATTTTATAAAGACTCACAGCACAAATTTCTCTCTAGATTTAATACCAGGAAAACTGTTTCTCATAAAAATTTTGTTTCATAATACCCTTGTGAACACTGTGACTCTATTCACTGATTGTATTTGCCCCTTTGCTTTTGCTACTATGTAGACGCAAGTCAAATTTGTGGGCCACTTCTGTCACTGGACAGAGATTTTTATATACACTTCGCACGTTAAACTTATTCATGGCTGTATGCATGTCTTGTATTATGTTTAGCTCTGTAATCTGCCTCAAATAATTTTTCCAGTGATACAATAATAAATAGACTGATTTATATAGAGAAGACAGACAAAAAGATTCTTGTCACAGTACCAGAAATTCATTATGCCAACTACAAACTTACTTTGACTCTACAAAAACCATTTCACAAATTCATACTGTTGCTCAAAAGGGGTGAAAATAAGAGTCTATGATTGGCTCAGTGCAAAATCTACATGACAGGAGTTATAACTCACATACATGTCTTACAGTCATCATTCTCATATTATACCCTATTAATCACTGATGGGAAGCTGCATTCTTATGGGATGAAAATTAATCTATGCTGTTGCACGTATGATTTCCATTAGTATTATGAGCTTGAAATATGACAGCAACTTAAATTTCCCAGAGGTGTCAAGTGATGCAGAGGTTTCAGAACATTTATCAACTCATTTCAGTAACATTAATATTTTTGTTTGGAATATCCAGTTAAATAGAAAATTTGAAGGATAATTGTTTGCTTTAATTATTTGTACCATTATACCAAAAGTTGCTGAAAGAGCTCTGGTCATCACTTCAAGACATTAAAAGAATAAGACATATTATGCCTAGTAAGTTGTTTGATCTTTCTGGGAATAAAAGCATTGACTGATTGATTGATTGAATTTTCTACTTTTCGTAAAATTGTTTGGTGTCATGGCAACCTAGGCTTTGTCTCTCGCTTAAGACGGAAGCAGATCATGACGTTTTTATTACATGTCTTCAAGAATGACAGCCAGGACAAATTCTTCCTTGACATGGAAAAGTGTAATAATGTGCCCAGATGCCCGAGGTTCTGGCACTTGCATCATTGGTGAATCAGGCGGTAAAATAACTGTGATCCTTTGCTATATGAATGCTCCAGGAAGAAAACTTTTTCCCGAGTGATCTTCAGAGCAATCACATTGTCATTCTTTATTTTATAAAAATATTGTCAAAGTTACGTATTTCATTAATTATTTATGTAAAATATTTTAGTGACTTTTGAGTATACACTGCAGAAATAAATCATTTATGAAACCCCCCACATAAATACATAAATAAGGAAGAATGGCCAAGCAAGTCTTTATTTTCCTCAGCATACTACAGGTATGGTCCAAAGGATACAGACTATCTGGATCAAAAAAGAAAAATCTCAAACATCTAAATATATGGTTTACACATCAATGTTTCATTAATTGGAAACTTCTGAATGGTGGAGCAAATTTTGCATCAAGATATTTATCATTGTGTAAATATTGTCAGTACGACGACTTACTCCCTTCAGAGTCCATGCTGGATCTACAAAAAAAACCCAAACAAACAAACAGAAAAAAAAAAAACAAAGAGAGAATACAGTACTACCCTTTGTGACCACTGAGTCCTGCTTGGCTAGCTTTAACAAGATGGCTTTGACCTGGTGGATTTCATTTTGGTGAGTGGAGAGTAATAGCCAGAAAGCTAGTTGTTTGATGCAATTCCCAGTTTTTTTCCCCAAACCTGTCCCCAAGCCTAGTATTCCCTTTCTCAATAAATGAAACTCTTATAAAATCAGTGTTCAAGCCTGAGGACTGTCAGTTCTACCTTCCTTTCCATTTACCCCTTATTTGAAATCAATCAGCAAATACCATATATTCATATATAACATTTGTCTTGAATACAAACATGTCTTTCCACGTTCCTCTCTTACTGTCTTTCCACGTTCCTCTCTTACTATCTCTCTCGCACTATCATATATACTCCAACCCTTACAGTTCTAATTTTTACTTCCCTTCCCTTTGAATCTACTTTCCACTAAATAACAATAAGAATCTTTAAAAAACCATAAATCGGGCTACATCATTGCTGTGCTTACATGATAACAGCGGATTCTCACTGTGCTATGGAAAAAGCACTAAAGTAAAAACACAGTTAGAAGGAGTGTGTGTGGTGGGGAGGGGGCTCTCATTACTCATCTATTCCAGATATCCATCCTGGGTGGTGATATGATTGTTTATGATTCCAGATGGTGTCAATCAATCAGTCGTCTTCAGAATGTTGATCATGTGTTTATGAGGATAAGATTGTTCTGAGATATCAACATGATCTCACTGAGTTCCTCTTTGGAAGACAGAGGCAGAGGGCCCGGGCCT
>RJWJ010021639.1:0-27675 GCA_004363605.1 Indri indri | reverse complement strand
TTTGTTTGTTTCTTGTTTGTTTGTTTGTTTGCTTTCACCAGAAAAGAGGCAGTCCCAACTATAAGGCTAACAATGTCAGAGACTTGCTTTCCCATCTCCACTTGCTCACTGATGAGTATATGTCATCCTGCTCTGTCACTCAAGAGAGTTTATGGGGGGTGTTTCTTGTTAAGATTTTCTCCTTCCTAAAAGAGATGCACAAGGAGAAGCCTCCATCCTTTTCTTACATTTCAACATGCTGTGTGAAGATGTGAACTCAAAGCTATGGCAGCCACTCTGTGATAGTGAGCAGAATCTAACAAAACTAGAGAAAAGCCAACCAAGAGCTCTGGCACCTTTGAGAAGTTTGAACCGATACTGCAATTACCTGTCTTACTCTGTGATTATGTAAACAAAATAAAATCCTAAATAAACTACTTTTCTTTGGGCATTCATTATATTACTACAGATGAAAGAATTCAACTGAAACACCCATCTAAAAAGGTTGTTGTGAGAGTTCAGTGAGAAAATTTATGTAAAGTGCTTAGCACAGTGCCTGTGTTAGTATTTCTGGTATTTAAAAAAAAAAATAGAAAACATTAGCTAATATTACTAGTTTTAGTAAGAATATATTATAATGTCTTCCCAGAACTCTTTTCTTCTGATACCGTCAGACTCCATATTTTGAAGAACTGCTCTCTCTTTTTCCCATTTCAATCACATAATCTGCCTAGGAACTGCCTTATTTATTTATTTATTTATTTATTTTTTAATTTTGTTTTTATTTCAGCATATTATGGGGGTACAAACGTTTAGGTTATGTGTATTGCCTTTGCCCCACTTGAGTCAGAGCTACAAGTGTGTCCCTCCCCCAGACGGTGCATACCGCACCCATCGTGTGTGTGTATATACCCATCCCCTTCTCCCCGCTCCCATCTGCCTGACACCTGATGAATGTTATTACTATACGTGCACTTAAGTGTTGATCAGTTAATACCAGTTTGATGGTGAGTACATGTGGTGCTTGTTTTTCCATTCTTGGGATACTTCACTTAGTAGAATGGGCTCTAGCTCTATCCAGGATAATATAAGAGGTGCTAGATCACCATTGTTTTTTGTGACTGAGTAGAACTCCATGGTATACATATGCCACATTTTACTAATCCACTCATGTACTGATGGGCACTTAGGGTGTTTCTACATCTTTGCGATTATGAATTGTGCTGCTATAAACATTCAAGTGTAGATGTCTTTTTTATAAAATGTCTCTTTTTCCTTTGGGTAGATGCCCAGTAATGGGATTGCTGGATCAAATGGTATTTCTACTTGTAGCTTTTTGAGGTATCTCCATATTGCTTTCCACACAGGTTGAACTAGTTTGTAGTCCCACCAGCAGTGTATGAGTGTTCCTATCTCTCCACATCCGTGCCAACATTTATTGTTTTTGGACTTTTTGATAAAGGCCATTCTCACTGGACATAAGTGATATCTCATTGTGGTTTTGATTTGCATTTCGCTGATGATTAGAGATGTCGAGCATTTTTGGAACTGCCTTCTTCTAATCACATTCAAATTCACAGGTCTCACTCTTGGAAATAAGTACCAAGTTGAGCTAAATATGCTCCATCACACTGGTTACCTTCATTAATTCATTAATTGATGTACGTGTGACCAGAAACTCTTGGCATTCATGATTTTAGCCTCCTGGGGAAAGCCTGCCTGAGATGATAAACCAACACACAGAGAAAAACAGATAAGAGAAAATATGAAACGGCCTGGCTCCATTCAAACCCCCGGTTTCAGTTCCTCAGGTCCCATAGTTGCCCTAGTTATTGCTTTACTAAAATGTGGGTATATATCCCTCATTCATTGAACTACCCTAGTATTCTCTTAGCATGTTAATCAGAATTGAGTTTCTGTCACTTGATACTGTTAGAGTTCTGATTAATACATTGTTTGCCTTATGCAGTCCTACTCACACTTTATCAAATGTCAATATCAATTCATTCAACAAATATCTTTTCAGCATCTACAATATGTCAGGCCCAGTAGTAAGCACTACAGATGTAAAAATGAGGAAGACATACTTTTTGCCCTTAAGTTGCTTACAGTCTTCAGAGATTTCACATGTGAAGATGCTTAGCAAAGAGTTTACTAAGTACTTGAAGGAGCCATGGGAACGGAGTGACGGAAGTGGCTAAAAAGGCTATTCATTCCAGCCTAGGACAGGGATTCAGGGGCTAAGGAACAATTTCCCAGATAGGGTGGCAACTGAGAGGAGTATAAAAAGACAAATGGAAGTTAGCTAGGGAGATCTTAATCAGGGAAATGACTGAATCATTTTTCTTACATTTTAGCATGTTGTGTGAAGATGTGAACTCAAAGCCATAGCAGCCACTCTGTCATCATTAATAGATATATAACAAAACTAGAGAAAAGCCAACCAAGAGCCCTGGCACCTTTGAGAAGTTGAACCAATACTGGAATCACCTGTCTTACTCTGTGGTTACATTTTAACATGTTATATGAAGACGTGAACTCAAAGCTATGGCAGCTATGGCAGCCACTTTGTGATTATGAATAGAAATCTAATAAAACCAGAGAAAAGCTAAATATCAGCTATCCGTGGAACCACCAGGACTTAGCGGCCAACTGAACAAGGGGGCCGAAACAAACTTTAGTTTGAAAACTTTGATTGACTCGTGGCTTCATAGCTAACTTGGGATATATAGAAAGGGAAGAGAAGTAACTTGTGGGAAAAAAGAAGATAAATTATGAACACAATGAGTTTCAAGTACCTTTGAGACATTCATGGAGGTAGTAGGAACTTTGATATATGGGCTGGAACTAAATTTTTAAAAAGCAGCTGAGCCTCGAAATATATATTAAGCGGTTATCAGCATATAGATGACAATTAGAGCCACAAAAGTGAATGGCATTGTGAGAAGAGAATGTGGAGGAGAGAAAAGATCCAAAAATGGAACCTCAGGGAACACATCGTGCCTTGAAAACCAATAGACAAGCATTTCAAGAAGGGACTGGCCTGGATTCATACCCAGAGAGAGAGAGAGAGAGAGAGAGAGAGAAGATCAATTTAGCACTAAAATATGTCCTTTGGATTTAGCAACAACCTTGACAACAGCAGGTTCAGTTTGTAGAATATGATTGTAGAATACAATGTGATTGTATAAAAGGTGTGCAAATGTGGATGGGACTGTAAATTACTATTACTATTTTGAGAGGCCTATGTATTAAGGGGAGGAGAAAGATTAGGTGGTAACTAAAATCTTTATTCCATGGTTTGTTTATTTAATGTGAGAGAGATACTTGAGCATGTTTATATGTTTAGAAGATCCAATAAAGAAAATAAAAGATGAGTCAAAGAAAACAGGGCAAGAATACTGAGGATGAGGATGATACCAACAGGAATCAGATCAGCCTGGATCAAGCCATTCTCCTTCCTAAACCTCCTACAGTCTACAAGGCCCCATACTATTTGGTCCCCAGCTCCTCTCTGATTATACTTCTCCTTTTACACTCTCTGTTCTTCAGTCTGCTTCAGACACACTTGTCTCTCTGCTGTTCTCAAACATGCCAAGCATACTCCAGCCTCTGAGCTTATGTATTACCATATTCTCCTTTCTGATTGAGAAAGCACTTCTCTCAAGATTTGCATGGCTCATTCCCTGAATTCCTTCTTTGCCCAAATGTCATCTTATCAGTGAGGCCTTCCGTGACTACCCTAGTATATAAAGTAACAACTCCCCTCCTTGTTCCTGGCATTCTCTAGCCCTCTTAACTTGTTTAATACTTTTCCATAGCTGTAATCACATTCTGGCATGTTATAAATCTCCTTATTTATTTGCTTTTTGTCTGCCTTTCTCCCCTGAAATATATACTGCAAAGTGGAAGTTAAATGTATTTATTTTCTATATGATATTTTCAGTGTCTAAACAGTGACTAGTTGTCAATAGGTATGCAAATAAATGTTTGTTAAGCAAAAAATGAATTGAGGAAAAAGATGTATAAGTTATATTAGAAGGGAGTGAAACCACAGGGGAATGTCAGATGGAGAGAAAAGGTAGGAGTAGAGAAGCCAAAGAGCAGACTCCCAAGAAGTTAGAGACTCAAAGCAACATAGACATGAGAGGTTATGGTCAGAGTTTAGAGCACTTGGTTTTGAGATCTCAGAATGCATACCAACACCCAGGGTGAGCCCTGGGGAGTGGATTCCTGAAACATGGTGAAGGAGAAGCTCTTCGGAGTTCAGGGAAACAGGAAGTTTTTATGCAAAGGTGTTGGGTGTGTCATGGTTGTAATAGTGAAATTTTTCTGGGGTAACAGCAAGAAGTGGTACGTAGAAGCAGACAATGAGTAAGCACATTCCTTAGTGAACTAGAAATGCCAAGGGAATAAGTGGTGATGGAGGTGGGCAGGGAGTGGTGGAGATGAAGGCAGGAGGACAGAGTTGAGAGAGGTGAAGCTGACTGGCCTGGGACCTCCAGAAAACACAGCCCAGCAATACCAACAGCTATATAGCCCATGAGGCTAACAGCTTACCGAACACCATCAGCTGTGTAAAGCCTTTTCTTTAAGTTTCAAATAAAAGAAAAACGATGAGGTAGTTTTTTGGTACCAGTATAGATGAAATTTACAGAACGCACTCTTTGATGTTTGACTGCTGACAGCTCTTAAGCCTCACCTCTCCCTCTTCCCTGCCAGAGAATAATTCACACCAAACAAGCCCCTGCCCACGCACAGGCACCCTCGGTCTGGCCCCACCTTCTAACCACAATAAAACCCCGAGCACCTTTCCTTGCTGTCACAAGCCATTTTCTGAATTGCTTGGGAAGCATGCCCCGCTTTCTCAAAAAGCCTCATTATGTAAGTAACAAACCTTTTCACACCCTGTGTGTACGTGGCATCATCAGTCTCCACATCTGATCCAAGCTTTGGGTGGAGTTCATCTTGTTTCCGCAGTGTGTCCACAAAACCCAGCTATAACATAGACTCTTCAGCAAAGCCCTCATTTATCTCATCAAGCAGAAATACCCCTTACTTTATGTTCTCTCTTACGTTTATTTATATCTTTAGTGCTCGCCACCATCTAATATTTATTATAATTGACTGTGTAGGTATCCATCACTCTCATTAAGATACTTGAGGATAAAAATTGTACCTTATTTATCTCTGTATTCCTTGGAACTTTATGTAAGAAATGCTCGATATTTGATTTACTGAGGTTTTCAGGAGGCACAAGGACAAAGTGGCATTCCCTAGGGGTATAAAAAGTTTCGGTTTTGATCTGAAGCCTTGAAAACACCCCATGAATGTATTCTATCTCTCCTGGGCTCTAAGAGTTCATGATATAGCTAAAATCATGGTATGAAAAACAACAAAACGTAATATAAAGACCACTTTTAAAAGATCAGTTCTTTCCAAGCCGCTTCCATTCTCCTTATGGAATTACTAAACAGAAGGCTTCCTTGAAGATATCTGAAAGTTCATTCATTTTCTGTAAGAGCTATGAGAGTGCTCATAAAACCAGTTCTGAATGGGAACCCACCCATCTGTTTTATGCTGTTTTTCAGGCAGTTAGCCTAATTAAGCCTCCTAGGCAGGTTAGAGTCCCCCTGTGGAAACTAAATTGAGTTTAAATACAGAATTATCTCAAAATCTATGAGCTTTTGATTGATGCCACGGTTAATTTTGACAACTGAAGTGGCTTCCTGCTTCTCTTCACTTAAGGAAGATGAATAATTATGGAAATGACCTCATTAACTCTTCGATGCCATTCATTGAAATTTATATAAGGTATTATGCCTAAACTCAAAGCATAGAAGAGAAAAATAATCAGTCTATTAGGCATATTTGCTTCAAATTTTTGTCTAGTTTTACTTCACACCTACAGGCACTGCCAGAAATGTTAAATTGTATGTCCGATGACATAAGAACAGATTAAGAGAAAAATTCTCCATTCAGATGAGTATGGCCCTCACCAGTAAAGAAAACCAAAAATATTTCTTCCCCAAATATATTAATACTTCTTTGACATATTTTGAAATGGCTATTCCCCTGCAGGCAGGAATAGCCCTGGCAAGGCTGCCTTTTGTGGAAGAGATTTGCATCTGTAGAGAATATATACATTAGCAAAATAAACAGCCTGGCTTTCTCTGAGGCCCCTCCCTTGTCTAGATCTAAGAAAGATTAACTCAACCACAGGAAACCATCTATTCATTCTGAGAGCTGCTACCTGTGAAGTTTTATGTAACAGGACCACCCTTGCTAGCCATGACTTAACTCTTCTCTCCCTCCCATAACCTGCCTTGCCATGTTCCAAGTCCCTATTCTTTCTGTAACCTTGAGATAAAATAAAGGCATCAACCATCTGGCACTTTCTTTGAGTTTTCGTAATTTTATGATTCCTGTGCACATGTGTACATGTCGATGAATCTGTATGCCTTTTCTCCTATTAATCTGCCTTTTGTAAGTTGATTTGCAGCAAATCCTTGGCCACCACACCAGTACCAAGACAGGATCCCCTACATCTCAAGATTTTCTTTTTTTTAAATCTCAGATTGG
Source organism: Indri indri (assembly GCA_004363605.1). Lineage (NCBI taxonomy): Eukaryota > Metazoa > Chordata > Mammalia > Primates > Indriidae > Indri > Indri indri. Next base: position 21,114 of record RJWJ010021639.1, on the reverse strand, counting down.
CAACAGATTTCATCCTCTTTGTTCTCATATTATCTCAGTCTGGATGAGCAAGCATTTAATAACCATTAACAGAATTTTTACTCTGAAGAAAGGGATATATTATGAGCCATCAAAAAGAAAATAAATATTAATAAATGCCGTTTGGGAAGTAACAAATTATTTCTTGGAGTTCATTTCAAATAGTCAGAAAACGAGTGGATTAGATAAGTAACTTAACCTAAATGTTTCAACTGAAGTTATTATATATCTTCTACAAGTGTCTTCTAGATTCATCAAGACTAAACTGCTAAAATTTGTTGCATATATTTGTATCGACTTTCTGATCCTTTGAAATAGAAATTTTACTCATTTTACATTTTGCAAAAGGAAAGTATGGAGGATGGAAAGGATTTAAACAAGAACGTTCACACATCATGTATCGTCCTCAATTTCCAGAGGCCCAGGAATGATCTCAGGTGATTTCAGTGCCTGTGAATGTACTTTTTAAATGGGAAAATTACTAAATCAATACTTCTTATGTAGAACGAACACTAGACAGATTTGTCCATTAGATATCTGGATCCTTGGAAGCATAACTGGGAAAAAAAGAAAGAATTTTGAAGTAGAATTTTAAAGTTTTGGATCCTTTTAAACCTTATTCTAATATCAAGTCACTTACCCTCTCTGAGCCTCATCTCTGAAAGAGAAGCCAGGGAGTTACGATGACTGTGGGAGACTTTAAAATTGACCCGGAATTCTTTACCCTTGCCTGTATCCTTGCCTTTTGTCCTGTTGGTGCCTTCACACTGTGCCCCTGGGCTTGGCTATGGGACCTGACATGGCCAATAGAACGACAAGGAAGTACTGATGTGCCAGTTCTGAGCCCAGGTCTCTAGAGGCCTTGCTTGCTCCCATTTGCTCTCCAGTAGCCCTTTCATCACTCTGGAAACGTGCCCACACTCATCTGCTGGAGGATGAGAAACACATGGAGCAGAGCCCAACTGCCCAATTTATCTCAGCCCAGGCCATCCTAGCTCAGCCAACAGCCAGCCAACACCCAGTTAGGTGGAGGAGCCCAGCTAAAATCAGCAGAACTGTCTAGTCGCTGGCTCTAGATAAATGAGCAAAAAATGTTTATTGTGATTTGCCATTAAAATGTTGTAGCTATTTGTTATCCAACAATATTATGATGATAAATAACTGATCCAGTCACCGTCTTCCCAGGCAAAATCATAGCATTACTATGTAACTCAAAAAAATCATTTTATAAATCATAAAACTCTTTTCAAATGCATAATTGATAGAATTACCTGGATGATCTAAATATCTGGGTAAAAGTCTGCTAGAGTTCCCTGGTATTTGGTTTTATATAATTTTTATATGAAACCATATAATAATTTTCAATGTAAAACCATATAATAAATAAATTATACATAATAAAATGTATTTATTCATATACGAGAAAGTCTAGAAAGATTTCGATTCCAGAATTCCAGTAAAAATGTAATAAAATTACCTATAAAATTGTTTTATTAGCTTATTACTTAATTTTTGGATTGAAAAACAAAACAATAATTCTAGAGAATGGTTACATCTTTAAATCCTTAGGCATCCTTAAGCAAGAGTACACATAAATCATTCTAGATACTGGTCTATCATTCTCTAAAACTATTCTGTGAAGGGAGTCTACATCTACTTACTAAATCAGATTATAACAATCCTTTCTTTCAGAAATATTATCAACTCATTAGTTAAATTTCTTCAGAATTCATCTAAGATATATCTTTTCAACCACAATCAAAATAGAATTTAAAATGATTAATTGAATTCTTACTATAACTCTTTTAAATGTACTCGAGGACAACTAGCCTTTTTGTCTTTAGACTTACCATTAACTGATTTTATTTTCGGTGTGAGAACATATATTCTAACATATATAATTATTAACCAAGAAAGCTTTTAATACGTGATCAGATAATCTCACATTTCCAGTTTTAGAGTTTTTTAATATATAAAATGGAGGTATAATACTACCAACCTTGGAGGAGTACCCTCAAGGACACAGATATCTTAGTACGCCTCTAAGCATAGCATACTGAATCTTTCATGTTCAACAGATTTCTAAGTACCGTGCACTCTGACAGTTATGGTGAATGAGATTCTCAAAACCAAAAAGAAGAAAATATGTGTGCATACCCACTAAGAATTTGCTGGAAATTTTGGAGCAGTTTCAGTAGCCAAAAAGCAAAATTCAAACCACCTTCCACATTCATGATTCATAGGCCTACCATAAATGTTCAAAAGTAGGGGAGTAGAGTGCCTTTCCCTCCCTGCTCTGACAACTATTACTCATGCATTTTCAGGACTGCTGATTGTTTGTTATCCCACTCCATGAACCATTTTTCTAGATGACTTAGTACTTTCAATGAGAGATTCTGCTTAATGAAGGCAAGGGGAGTTAAAGAGAATTTTGTTGTTCTTGTTTTCAGTACAGGGCATGGAATTGGATAGAGTTCTTAACAGAAAGAAGCCTGTTGAACAACTGTGTTGAACTGGAATTGTATTTAAGATTTTATTCAACTTGTTAAATGTCTTGCTTTATGTAAAACAGAATACCTCTAAAAAATACCAGTGAGGATTGTGTTTCCACAGTCGGGTAACAGTACCGGAATTCATAGAAGTAGTAGAATTATGCTTTAATGAACCATACAGAACATCAAAATTGCTTCAGCACATTAGAATTTCATTTAAGCAGAGAATTACAACTACTAGCGTACATAAAGGGATGCTGTTCTGGAGTTTGGATTGTTGGTTTTTCTTTTTCCTTTTTCTAAAATATATGGGACAAACTCTTACCCAACCCCATCTCTTCACCCTGCCCTTATAAGCACTGTAGGAACTCTTTTTAATCAGATACTGTTATATGCCCTGTAATATCTGAAAAATAGCAGTGCCAGTTTCTGTAACACTTGTCAGGGTTCAAGATGATATATTTACATTCACATTCCTGAATCTTCTCTTAAGTTCCAAACCTGTATTTTCAAATGTCTGCCTCTGCCACTGACTAAATATGTGATTACAGATGAAAACATTTACCTTTTGGGGCTTTATTAATGATTTCCTCAGATGTAAAATGAAGGTATTAAAAGATGAAATAACTTTTATGAGCCTGTGTAACTTCAATAGTTTCATTAGCTTGTGGTTCTAGCATCACCTCAATGATCTGAAAGGCACATCATATCCAAAGTAGTCAAAAATAAGGTTTAATTTGTTAAAAACCTCATTATTCTCAGGTATTTCTAATTTTGATAGCATCAATCAAAGTTAAAACCTCAGAGTTATAATTGCTTTCTTATCCTTCTATTAATTGTAAGGCCACAATGTTCCTCAAACACTTCTCTCCTTTCCATCTTCCTTGGAATAGTGATGGCTTCATTACCTTTCCTGAATTAGTGAAATAGATCTATCCACTAGCAGTTTCCTCAGCCTCTAAGTTTTCTGTCACCCCAACAAAGTCTGCAAAATCACCTTCTGCAGTCATAGATTTGATGAAGTCATTCTTACCACAAACGGTTCTTCATGTCCTCCAGAAAGAAGTTCACCCTCCTTGCCCTGGTGTGAAAGATATATGTTCCAAAATATAAACCTACACTGGCATTTTTATTTCTACTTACTTTCCACCCATACAAGCTTACTGTTCCACAATCAGGGGATCATGAAGCACCAATTTCTCCATGCAGTTGTGAAGATCAAACGATACAATGCATATGACACAGACTAAGAGCAATACCTAGTGGAGAAGGAATGTGCAATTAGTGTTAACTGCTGTTAGAATGACTCTCACTACGCTCTGCACTTTCCCACACATGCCTTTCCCTTGCCTCATTCACTCTTCCTGGAAGAACACTTCGCGAATTTCCACCAGATGAAATCCTGTCCATCCTTCGAATCCAATTCAAATGTCTGTTCTGCAGGGCACTGTGGCTCACTCCTGTAATACTAGCACTTTGGACACCAGGAGTTCCAGACCAGCCTGGGCAACATAGCAAGAACCCCTGTCTCTACAAAAATTGTTTTAAAAAATTAGACAGTGTGGTGGCCAATGCCTGTAGTCCTAGCTACTCCAGAAGCTGAGGTGGGAAGATAAATTGAGCCCAGGCGTTCAAGGTTGCAGTGAACTATGACTGAGCCACTGCACTCTAGCCTGTGTGGCAGAGTGGAACCTCATCTCTTAAAAAAAAAAAAGTCTCTTTCTTCATGAAGTCTTCTTCAAGACATGTCAAAATTAACCTCCCCTTGCACTGTACCCACAGTATCTCCTCTGAAAATCTATTGTATCACTTTTCGGTATGCCCCATACTATAGATAGTTCATCTGTTCATTCATTCACTCAGTGAATATATTTTGAGTGTCTGCTATGTAACCAGCATTGCTCCACGTTTTAGATATACAGGAGTAAATAACAGCAACAACCAAAATACATGCTCTCTGTTTTCATCAAGCTCATAATCTACTGGAGAGAGAGAGGGAGAATAAAAAGAAAATATGTAATGCAGCAGGTATTATGAGGGATACAGGGCAGAAGCAGAAGAATCAATGCTGTGCACTCAATTCCTTTTTCCATATTAGAATTCCATTGTGTCCTGAGACCGTCTCAGTCTCTTTTTCTGCCCCTCATACCTAACACCATGTCTGGCATTGTGTACAATGAATTTGTATTGGGTTGAACTTGATTTCGTTAGTGAAAACAACATTTTAGGCAAAATGCTTCAACTCCCTGCTGCAGTGTCGTCCTTTGGAAAAGAAATTAGCAATACTTATTTACAAGTTATTGGGGAGATAAAATGAGATGTTTATAAAATACTGGTATATAGTAGGCAATAAACAAGCTCTATCAGATGCCATTGCTGTTTTTAAGAAACATTTCTAAAAGTCTTGTATTAGTATACTCTTAAAAGAACATGACCTGGTGAAAATATTCATTTTAAAGACTGCTTTGAAAATTTTTAATAGAATTGAATAAAATATCATTACTCTGGGCCACCTGTGGAGATGTAGAAATGGTCTTATTATATCAAAGTAGACATTTTTAGGGTCTTCATTAAAACCAGGTTCTGCTCAGAAAATGTTTAAACTTTTCTAACAGATTTTAAGACAACAAGAGAGCAAAAAATTACCCTCTGAGAGAGTTATTTAAAAAATCAAAACCAAATTCAGAAGTAGCTAGAGAAATTCATATAAGTGGTAACAGAAAAACCATCAGCCCGTCTCAAGGGCTATTTATCATGGATGGGACTTTGAAAATCTTTTAATCCAACCCTTTATTTTACAAGTGAGTCCCACAGAAGGGGAGTGACCTGCTAAATGTATCACAAAGAGTTGACAAAGCAATCACAAAGCTTCAATTTTCAGCAGTCCCCTTCAAAGAAAGAAAAAGAAAAAAAAAAAACCCGCTTTGCTTTTTCTCTCTTCTGACTAGAAAGGAGTCTGTTGCCTCACAAAGGAAGATGATTTCAGTCTACCATGCGCTAAGGCTTTTCTGAATGACATGCATGGATAGTTCCATAGTCTCCTGCCTTTGAGTAGATATATGACATTAAAGAGTGATCGTCTGTTATTGCCCAACTGACCTGTCAGGGTATTTAATGGTTTCCTTGAACTTTCTTTCTTACATGTCAAGCATAATGAACCATTTTCCTGAGCAACCCTTTCTGCAGTGATGCAGCACATGTTAAACAACTCTAAATATTTTTTTATTATGTAGCATTGCTAGAGACCAGAAAATCAGCACTAAAGGACATAGGCTTTTTTTTCCACATAATAAAGTCTTAAGAGGGAGCAGAGAAGCAAATGGAGTTTAATATAGACACTGAATCACAGATGAAAGAATCCAATCAAATGCTGACAAAAGAAAAACATCGGAACAGGAGGGTAAGGAACAACCTGCATAAAACACCATAATCACCCTGACAACTGAGCTTTCACACCTACTCTGGGGAAATTCAGCACCCCATTAGAGGGCCAGGAAGCAGACGTCCTAAAGGAAAATTCTATAACCAGCCAAGACAAGTTGATGAGATGTTTTCAGAATCATCATTGCACACAAGACACCCAAGATGTTTACGCTCCTTTTTCTTCTAAGTTGTTTGGGGCTTTATAATGAGGAAATATGAGAAATCACAAAAGTAATAAGCCTCATTCCTATATAGCTGTGAGGAGAATAAAATAACGCCACTTCATAAAATTTCTCCATTATGATATTTTCCCTTCAAAAATACCAAAGACCTTTTTCAAAAATATTAGTTTGTCAAAGGTTAACTTGTATTTGTATTGCCCTAAGTGAAATGAAAGTTACTTTTATGCTAATGATATTAGTAATTACCAACTAAAATAAATAATACTAGTCATAACAATATTTGTAATCATGCAGTTTCAGCATCTTAATCTCCACCACCCAGTATTGGCCACTAGCATCATTTGCTTCATTTTCTGAGACTCATTCCTGCTCTCCCTGGTTCCAACCTTGCCCTGACACTGGATTCAGTTTTTAAGTGTAAATCAGATTCTGTCTTTCCTGCTTACTCTGCAATGACTCCTCCTTCCTCTTAGAAAAATATCTAATGTTTCTACCCTAAGTAAGAAGGCCCTAACTGACCTGCCCCTGACTTCTCTCTGTTCCCCACCCTTCCGCCCTAGTTCCCCATTCTGCCACTACCCTGGGCTTTCTTTGAAGATGCCAATATCCTTCCCATCTTGGGGTCTTTACCCATGCTAAAACCCCTGCCATTTTTTTTATCTAGGGAAAAAAGAGTTCAGAGAGATTGAATAACTTTCCCAAAGTTATACAGATAATAAGTGGCTGAGCCAATACTGAAATCCAAATCTATCTGATTTGAAAGTCTACTTTCTTTCTATTATACAACACAATGTTTTGAAATGTCAATAACATTAACAGTAATAATAGAAAAGATTTATAAGGTGTTTCCCAAGTGCCATTCACTGATACAAGTGCATTATGTGCATTAGCTCATTTAATCCTCATGACAACACTGGTGCTTTTATCTCATCCTATAGACAAGGAAGCTGAGACTAGAGAGGGTAAGTCATTTGCCCAAGACAACAAAACCAGTAAGTGGAAGAATTGGGATTAAAGCCCAGACTATCTGGATTTAGAATTTGTGCTTCTAATTTCTCTGAATATCAGTGAGATCAGATGTTTCCTTTGTGTCATTTCTCAAGTGAGACAAGTGAGGCACAAATAATGTCAATGTTCCCATAAAGATCACACTGCAATATTCCTGCAGCAGCACCTCTGCCCCCAACCCCAACCTGAGCATCCCAGCATCCAGGATATCTGCAGAGCTGGGATAGTACCTAAACTGACACTGATAGAGCTGGGAAGTACCTAAAGCAGACCATGGTCTACCATGCTGAGAGTCAAAAAATTGGGAATAACCAATGATCAATAATATTTTGTAGAGCATTTCAATGTGTAGTTTACAAAGCACTTTGACAGAAACTTCTCTAATTTTTTTAAATGTATTCATTTTAAATAAAATTGTCATGTCAACCAACCTACCTTTATATCAAATTGCTTTGAACCAAATTGTTCATGTCAAATCACTGGTAGCTGGATTTATACCCATTCACCAGATGAGAAAATTGAGGACCAGAAAAGTTAAAGGGCAAACATCAAATATGTCTTCAGAATTCAAATCTAGACCATTTGTTCCAAAGCAACCATACCTGAAGTGGGAAAGTTTACAGAAAACAGCTAATGCAACCGCCCTGAGTTTACTGCTATTTTTAGAGGGTCTTGCTTTCAAGATTGGCCTTTGGCTAGTGGCTGGAAACCTGGTTTCTGAAATATGCACTAAGTGGTAAGATTTAACTGTCGTGCCAGTTTGCTTAGACTGTTTGAACAAACTTTTTTATGGTGAACGTCTGCTTTCTGCCTTAGGACCTGGAATTTTGGTAGGAATGGGTGCTTGTATGATCAATCCCCAGTGAAAACCCTCAAGCCTGCTGAGTCACTAACAATCTTCCCTGGACAGATACATTGCACACACGTAGACACATTTTACTACTAGACAGAGAGTGTCCCATGTGTGACCCCTCGCAGGGGGGAAAGAGCATAAGAAGGCTGCACAGGGATTTCTCCAGACTCTGCCTGAGAAATGCGTTTTTATTTTTCTCTTGCTGATCTGGCTGTGTGTCCTCACTGTGCTGCCGTAGTAAATCTTAATTGTAAGTATGATGCTGAACGCTATGAATCCTCCTAGTGAGTCACCAAGTGCTCAGGCTGTTTTGGAGGCCACCTTCGATGGAAAGGCTATAGTAGAATGACAGGAGCCCTTGACAAGGTGATGGAGGCAGGGCAGAGTAGAGGTATCTCTGTGGTTAGACCTGGGAGCCAAGAGATTCACAGGGTTACATTGCATCTCATAATCTGCACCATAAATGGGAATCCAGCACCCTTGGCTACGCAATTCACTGTTAGAAATAGCAAGACTATGCCTTTAATAAAGAATTGTTAGTATTTATTCACCATCAGGCGAAAAGCAGAGGAGGGGATACCTGAGCAATTGAAGTATAAACTCCAACACTTTCCAAGAGAGTTAAAATTATAGGAGATAAATTGGCTTTTCTTGGCTGAAACTCTGCATACTGATTACCAGCCCAAAGAGGCAAATTTATTCAAATCTACCTCTCTAAAACAAATGTCATCTTCCCCGGGGGAGTAAAATGGTGTGGAGCTATATATAGGGTACACAGTTTAAAATTCCTTTTTCAGGAAAATTCCTCTCCACACTCCTTTTTGCATTAGATATATTTGTAACCTGGGTAGCAGCTGAACCTTTTTTCAAAAGTAATGGATAACTAATCTCTTGGGTCTTACCCTGAAACCATGTTGTGCAATCTATGCATACTCTGTACAATTTATGTTATGAAACCTCTTAATAGATGTTTATTTTATGGCAAATTCATTTTGTTATTTTAGTAATCAGGCTCATTTCTAGTCCAAGACATACCAGGTTTCTATTAATACTTCCCTGTGTTAAGGTTTTCAGAAAGAAACCGACCTCCCCAAATACACACCCCCGTATACACGCAAGTACAAATACCCTTCTATCACAGGAGATTTGAAACCAGAAAGCACTTAAATGGAGCTGGCACCACCTTTCCCAGAGGGCTAAGAAAGAGCCAGTTAGAACTAGAATGGTGACTGTAATGTAAAAATGAGTCAGGAGTCCAGTGCTCCCATCACAATATCTACAGGGTTGTTATTTCACAAAGGATAGGGCTAAACTCATGTCAACAGGGGACATATATTAGAGTAAACTAGTTTTCTTGAAAAAAAGAAATGTATGCTGAGACTAAAAAAGTGTGACATCTTTTTAGATAGCTGGGAGGAAAACTGATTGTAACTAAAGGTGACATCATTCCTTCACCCACAGGACTGAAGCCTGCTAACACCCCCCTGCCCTACCTTTGGAGTCATCAAATCTGGATTATAAAAGGAGTGCTAGAGTCTTGCATTTGCAAATTACTAGAATGCTCAGAAAAAGAACCTTCTTCTTCAGTGAGAAAAAGTGAAACTTCCTGAGAGAGGGTAGGGTACCAGACTCTGTGGATCTGAAAACGGGGCTCCTAGGGAAAGGAGGGAGAATTGAGAAGAGAGAGAGAAGTCAAAACAGCCAGAACATCCACATGGCTCACACGTTTGTAAAAAATCTGTATTTACAAAGCCTTCCTCCCATTGCACACTGCTGTCACAGTTCTATCATTGGTTCTGAGAAAAACTAGTAAGCCAGGACACAGATTGAAAAGAAAGGAATTTCTCAGAATCTTATGAAGATCTTGTTGGTGAAAACTGGAAGAATTTTTCCCCACTGGTATTACCAAATGGCACCACCATAACAGCATAGATCTCCAGTAGCAGGCAGGATCCCTCCTGGAACATGAAAGACAATAAGGTGAATCTGCCCAGAGTGGAAGTTTCTAGAAGTCAGAAAGCATGTTTATTTATTTTAGCCATTTTTTACCCCTAGCAGGATAGATGCTTAATAATCTGCCTTTGAATGAATGACAGAAAGCTGATTCCTTTACCTAAATTACTGCCATCTCTACTGTTATTTTGGCCTTCTAAAAATATATTCATCTTGTAAATCCTCTGCAAAGTTTTTCTAGTTTCACTGTCTACATATAATCTCCTCCTCCTAAGAATGCCCATTGTACTCCCTTATCTTGGTGATAATTTTCTTACTCAAGGTTGAAATAAAGACATCTGTTTATTTTTATTCTTATAAAAGCTCCTTGAACATCGCACATATCTGTCTGCCCCTTGGCTCCTCTATTACGGCAAAGAGCAAAGGGCCTTACACATAAAAAGTTCAGATTTTTTAAAATTTGATTTTATACTTGTGCAAGATGGTCTGCAAGTTATTTTCTCCTGCTTCCACTTCTCACGTGACAGAGTTATCCTTAAATAACATTACAATATTCACCTCCCATTTTATTTTGTAAAACTAGCAATTACTGACATACTTGTTATGGATATTCCATAGCATTATCATAATATTGCACATATTTCTATTGTATTTGCTGCCACTAATGACTAAAATCTCTTCATTTATGAACAATTTTACTCTTTTTGGAAGATTTATTTCTCCCATCCTGTGCTGGATAGATATGCTTATTTTATCGACTCACCTGACGTTACACTTCAGGTAGAATTGGATATACTCTGTGGGAATCCTGAGGATAAAAGTTGCTTCACTGGATGACGTGTTAATCCACAGGCCAAAACACTTCTGACTCCTCATTTGTAAAATGAGATTTTAAAACCTTCATCATTATTTATTAAGTATCCTCTCTACCCAGGGAACCTAATAAAAGAGACTGCATCCAAAGAGCTTAAAAATAAGAGCTCCACTTGCAGTAAGGGGACATGGTGACAACTCTCACCTGGGGTCATTCCATTTCAAGTGCTTTACATATTAAAATGCTCCAATCATATATGGGTTTAGATGCACAGTTTGTAAGAAAGCTAGCAAATGATTCCCAAGAGAGAGGTTGTATCCTAGCATCAGAGAAGTGCCAGGATTACAGACCCCACAGCTGGAGCAGTCTAATAAGAGAGGAAGAAAGGAAAACAATATTAAAGGATAGTTCAGAGTATTAAAAGTTTTTCAGGGAGAATAAGGCCTTTTCTTCTGCAGAGATATAAACAAGTTGTACACATCAAGACAAATACTCTAAACTATTTGTTGTATTCCTTGTAAGAAGGAACTGTTTCGTTTATAGTAACACCAAGTACAATAACCATCAACTGTTTATCTAAGGAACAAAATTTCACCCAAAACAAATCATGATCAGACTCCTAAACAGGAGAATTAAAAAACAAATTCAAATTTGTCTACTTTTCACTCCAGACAATGGGGCAGATGCTTTCTACTCTCACCTTCCTCATGTTCAAATCAAGGCAGAATAGTAGCTTTATTTGTGAAATTGATTCATCAAAAAATTTTCTCATAAAATTGCAATTCCTTTTTATTTATGGCCAAATTTTCTTTATCCCTTTCCATTTATCTGAGTGGGGTAGTTCTTGTTTTCGCTTGCAGTGGAACCAATTAATCAAACCCAAGGTAATTTTTTTCTGGTAATCAACACCAGGGGCACAAGCATGAAAAAATTCTAAGCAGCATTCACTGTAAAACCAAAGTTTTTAAATTTTATTATTTCTGCCCTATTTGTTGCATAGTCATAGAATTTAGAGCTCAAGGGAACCTTGGAAATCACATCGTACAATTCATTCATTTTACAGGTAAGAAAAAGAAAGGCATTTAACAGCAGGACCAGGTCCCCTGATCCCAGACTTGGTGTTCTCACCCCTTTATTGCGCCTCCTCCCTGCTGTGTAGTTCCTAGGGGGGGAATTTTAAGCTTTATTGGCAACTACCATTTGAAATGCAGCTTCCAAAGATGACTGAGTAGAAGCTCCCATATAAATCACACCTGAACGATTTGGAATGTGCCAGAGGAGCTTCACATTGAAGGTTTACCGCTAAAATCTACACTTTAATAGTTAGTGGTTCTTAAAATAAAATATCCCTTACTAAGAAATTAATTAATCACAATTATCAAAATCCACTTCCAAAAATTTAAAATCACACTTATCCAAGAAACTTAACTTAGGTAAATGATTTCCTGTTAATTATCCCTTAAATGCATCTGCAGGATTATAGAAAAAATTAAATTTTCAGTTAAAACTCTAAGAAAGCACTTGCTGTTTGCAAAATGTAGCTTCTGATGAAATGTTATTTTCTACTTTGTCAAATATAATTTGCAGCTGTGTATAAACAAACTTTCTAATTTGCTGTAGAAAGTCTAAATTTTTCATTTCCTTAAGTAAAATTCATAGTGTATAAAGAAAACAGTTAAAAGGAGATGTATTTAAAAGATACAATTTTCTATTCTGTTCTTGTAATACTTTTCTTAAAATGAAGCATCTTGTGTCAAACTTAAGAATTAGCACTAACTTTTAAAAAGTATCATTTTGCTGTTGAGTGGTGAAACAGTGCTCTAGAAAAAAATTAAGTCATTTGATAAGTATAACAAAAATAAACTAGAGATAGCATTAAAAACTGTTAAAAAAAAAACTGCTATAAGTGATAGAAATATTTTCTTGTTTCCTTTTGTTTCTGGTTTTGCTTTTGAGTGACTGGGGAAAGAGTTCTATTATTGAATGTCAGATAGTAAAAATGCATTTATTTTTGAAAATGGTATTTCAATTTAAAGGATGATGAGATTGACTAGTCTTGATGGGATGCATTATTTTTGATATACATTAAATATAAATTCATAAAAATTCACAAATCTTTACAACAATGAACTTAAAAATTTAAAGAGTTTAAGATTCTTGAAGTCAAAATTCATGCCTGTCATATCATGGTTATAGTTTAGGAAGTACCTGACACATAGTAAGTGCCTTATAAAAATGTCTCAATGAATGTGAAAGTATGAATACTTCCTATATTAGTCAGGATCCTCGATAACTAAAAACAAAATATACTAAGGCAAGTTTAAGCAGAAATGAAATTTTTTAGATGACATTAAATAACTTCTAGACTTCCCGTGAGAACTAGAAGGCCAAGCTCCAAGGACCTTTGGACAGAAACAACCCCCAAACCACAGAGTGGGACTATTCCAGGGACGAATCCTTTGCCACTGCCGCTGGGCACAAACACAGTGGCTTGCACTGCTGACATTGGGTGGCACAGGTCCCTGAACTTGTACACCAAAACTATCATCTCTTTCTTGCTATTTCTTGCCAATGTAATCAACAGCAACAATATGCAGAGCTCACATTCTGCTTTCTAACCTCTTTTTCTCGTCCTATAATCATTAAGTACATGATCTGTTTCCTAGGTGAGAGTTCTACTAAATATTTCCTTTCTGAAGATGACATGACTATCCCTTCAGCTCCTATTTTCTTACCACTAATCAATTAAACATTAAGCCAATACAGCAAATTTAGGTTTTTGTTATGGCAGCACCCCAATTCTAGTTATAAATTTCTGCACCAGTCAGGGCAGACTAAGTCATGCTGCAATAGCAACAACAACAAAAAATAAGTCAACTAAAACAACAAAAATTCGTTTCTCATTCTTACTTGTCCAATTTGGGCTGGCCTGGAGGTTCTACCCATTGTAATCACTCAAGGGTCCTGGCTGACAGAAGCTTAATTGCAACATATTTTTTCAAAGATTGTGAGTCAGATAATGATCACATGGGCCATTAAAGCTTCCATCTACATTTCATTGACCAAAGCAAGTCACGTATTGATACCTACAAGTTCCATGGTAATATCCAACTCAAAAAGGGGTAGGGAAATATAATCCTACTATTGCCCAGCAAGAAAATCAGTCATACTTATCATAAAACATTTATAACTAAACACATTTTGGAGGCAGGATTAATGACATAAGATATTTCTGAAATGTGGAAAGCATGTTCTAAAGATTCTGAGTGGATGCAAAAATAATGTCAAATATTTTCTTCTGTATTTAAAATTTTTACTCTCAAATACATACCATCAATATTTCTTAGAAAATATTATTTTCATTTCTTAATCTAAATTGAAGATAGAAAATTGTATAGCATTTGATGAATCATTTGGATGCAGTAATTTCATGTTATGGTGGACAAATCCTAGGGTGTCCACGAATAATTCCCACTTCCTGGGGTCTATACCAGTGTATAATTCCTTCCCTGGAGCACAGGAGGGACCTGTAACTTGCTTCTAACTAACAGAGTATGTCAAAGGAGATAAAACATCACTTCCTCGATTCTGCTAGGGAAAGCTCTGCCTAAGCAGACTGGAGTGAGACACTCTTCTGCTGGCCCTGAAGAAGCAAATAGCCACATTTTGAACTGCCTATAGAGCTGGCCACATGGCAAGGAATTGTCAAAGAATTTGACAATATCTAGCCACATTTGAAATATATATATCCTTTCATCTAACAAGTTCACTATTAGATCTTCATTGTACAATATACTTGAGAAGGATGGCTAAGAGATATTCAGTAACATTCACTGTAGTATTGTTTGTGATAGGCCCAAACTGAAAACAATGTAAAATGTACAAAAATAAGGGGACTATTAAATAAATTAAGGTACATCCATACAGTGGGACATTATACAGCTGCTAAAACAATGTGCTGATCATGGAACAATGAGACCCCTACCAAGGGAAAAAGATGAGTTTCAGAACAGTGTGTACAGTTGGGTCCCAGATTTGTAAAAAATTTCACACATACAGAGAATGAACACTGGAAGGATATGCAATGAAATATTATCTGGGGTGCCTCTGGGATTCAAAAACAGCCTTCGCTGACAGCCGATGAGAAGCTGAGACCCTCACTTATACAACCACAAGGAAATGAACTCTGTCAACAACCTTAATGAGCTTTAAAGTGTATTCTTCCACAGTCATGCCTCCAAATGAAAATGCGGCCAATATCCTGATGGCAACCTTATGAGACACTGAACTTAGCTGTGCCTAGAATCTTGCCCCATCAAAACTGAAATAATAAATGTGTGTGTTGTTTTAAGTCATAAGATTTGTGGTAATTTGATTTTGCCACAATACACCTGCTTATGGCAATTCAATTTTACCACTCTTATTTATCTTTTGCAGTTTTCCTCAATTTTTTTTAATTTGAAAATTTCTTAATAATTTTAAACATACAGAAAAGTTGCAAGAATGCTGCAAGAAAATCCAGTATACCCTTTACCTGGATTCACTAATTGTTTATATTTTTCCCAATTTCTTTATCATCCTCTCTCACACTTATGTATGAATATGTGAGCATGTCTAAACTTTTTTCTGAACCATTTGAGAGTAAGTTGGAGAAATGTCTCTTTATCCCTAAACACTTTAGTGTGTATTCCACCCCCCAAAAAATGACATTTTCTTACATAGCTTTATAATCTTTAAATGAAGGAAATATACATTTAATTTTCTAATCCACAATTCATGTTCAATGTCATAAACTGTATGAGTAAAGTGCTTCGTAGCTATATTTTTTCTCTTTCAGTCCAGGATTCACTTTAAATTCATGTTATTTTTATAGTTTAAAAGTTTAATTTCCTTTACTCTGGAATTGTTTCTTAGCCTATGTCTCTCATTCTTAACTTGACATTTTTGAAGGATACAGATGAGTGTTTATTTGATGTTTCCTTAGAATTGAAGCCAACATTTGCCTTTGGGTCAGGAATGCCACAAAGGTAATGTTGTGTCCTTTAAATCACAGCATTGCAGTGTATCAGAAGTCACGCAATGTCTGTATGTGGGTTGACTCTGGTATCGGAGTATAATGAAACATAATGCTATGAACATTCTAATACAAGTCTTTTATCAATATTTTTATTTCTTTTGGGTAAATATCTGGGAGTTTAATTGCTGAGTCACAGGACACATGTACGTTTACATGACACATGTATGTATGATAAGAAACTGCCAAACCTTTTTCCAAAGTGTCCCATTGGAGTATACAATTTACACTCCCATCTTCTAGCAGTTCTGTCTGTTCATACACTTGCCAACATTTTTTGTCTGTCTTTTTAAGTTTAGCCACTCTTGCAGGTTGGTAGAATCATCTCACTTTCATTCTAATTTGTGTTTTCCTAGTGCCTGATGATGTTGAGCACTTCTTCCTATGATTGTCGGCCATTTGCATAGCTTCCTCTGTCGAGTGTTTGTTCAAGTCTTTTGCTCGTTTTTGGTATTGCATTTATTTATTTATTTTTTATTATTGAATTGTAGAAAATCTTTATATGTTCTGGACATAAGTTGTCAGATGCATACTTTGCAAATAATGTTCTCCAAATCTGTGATTTGTCTACTTATTTTCTTTTCTTAATAGTCATGTGATAAGAAGTTTTTAATTTTGATGAAGTCGAATTTATCAATTTTTTCTTTATAGTTATTACTTTCTGTGTTTTTTATTAGATTTTGCTGAATAGTATGCCAGTTTTTTCCTAAACAAAATTATTTCCTGAAAAGAGTATTAACGATTTTAATAACAAGTCTACAATTTTAAATTATTGTATTCTATTTAACTTTTTATTTACACTTTGTCTGATCCAATAGTTCTCAACTGGGGGCTATTTGGACCCTTAGGGGATATTTGACCATGTCTGGAAACACTTTAGTCACAACCAGAGAAAAGGAGTGCTATTAGCACCTAGAAAGTGGAGACCAGGGATGTCGCTAAACATCCTACAGAGAATAGTTTCCTACAGCAAAGACTTACACATGTCAAAACGTCAATAGTGCCAAAGTTGAGAAACCCTCATCTAATGTCTAATCTGAATGGCAGGGTTGGAGGGAAGGAACACTGCACATTATCTTGGTTTCATTCACTTATAACTGAGATGAGATGATTACATGTTTAAGCCAACGAAAATCAAAAGGTAGCATGACTCACAGGCAAGTGCCTGGATCGATCTGAAGTCACCGGGATTTCCTTGGGTATAGGAATCTATGTATGCTTTCCATAACTAAAAAAAAACAAAATGAGAGGAGATTTGCCTCGTATAGAAGGACTCACATTAGTAAAGGGTTACTGCTCAAGCTAAATTAAAACAAATCACTGACATTTTTCTCTGCATTATTCGCAGAAATCGCCCATAAAAATCAACGAAAGCCGTATCTGTATAACTGCAATCAGAATGCAGCTAATTCCACTTCTAACTTGCTATTCCTTCCAGGGCTCATAAACCTCACAATAGTTGCTCAGGAACAGGAGGACCCTGTGATGAATACAGCAGTTCAAGCCAAATCCTGGATGACTCATCCAGACCATTCTGTTCTCTGGTTTATTAGGCAGCTGAGGAATCTTAAGGTTCTGGATGCGATCACAACTGGAGCAGAACTCCAGGGAATAGTCCTGAATCAGACAAGGAGGCACTGTACTTATGAAAACAGTTTATTTCTCCCAATTATCAAAGTGGACTATGTTTACTATCAAAAATATTAAAATATAGAAAACTGTAAATAAAAACATTACCTACGAATTTATCACCCAGAAGCCATCACTATTAACTTTAGCAGATTTTCCTATGAGTGAAATTTGTCTATGTAATTCTTCTTTTACTTACTTGAGATCTAACTTTATATACAATTTTTACCCTGGCTCTTTCACAGAACATCTTCCCATGTGGTTAATCAAAGCTTTGAAGTATTGTTTTGATGTATACTCTAATAGTCACCAGGTTTTACCCATAATTTTTTCTTACCAATTGTTTATTTTATGCTGTTGTTTCTGATATTTCACCATTCCAGATAATGCAATGGCAACTATCTGTACGCAGATATATTTCTCTACACTTTTTATTATTTCACAGTATGTAATCTCCAAAGTGGAATTGCAGGATTATGATTTATGCTGTTTTAAGACTGTATATATTTTGCCAATTTTTTTCTGGGAAACATTACATCAATTTACCTTCCCTACAGCAGTATGTTCCCCCTCCTCTCATTTTTAACTCTACTAGCTATATTAGGTGTGTTAATATTTATTTATTTCATATCCTCCCTCTCAAAAGGAGGCAACAAGAGAAGAGATCCCAGGAAGTAAACCTGTTAGGAATAATTTACTCTTCAGTTGATAATAATACATGATGTTTTCCTGTCAAATATGAAGATAGGAAACAAAAAATTCTAACATCCTAGAAAATACTGATCTGAAATGGTAACAATTTTACCTTTTAAAGTGAGAGAAGTTTAGGCTTCATATGATTAAAAAAGATCTCCAAGTATAACCACATATATAAAATCAAGCATAATAATATTTTTTAAAAATCAATCTTCGTGTATGTAGGGCAAAAAAGGCAACAAATCACTACTGATATTAGGTTTTCCTATGTCACCCTGTAGTGAAAGGATCCAATCTTAAATATGATTAGTGTGCACAGTTCAGTTGTGTTGATGAGCATCAAAACGGATGTTGACAACTAGGCAATGACCAAGTGAGAGGACTAAGCAGCCTTTGATGGCCTGAGGCTGAATATTTTCATGTGTTTAGGCTCAGAAAACAATGCCCCAAAATATGCCCTTTTGGACTTCAAATAGAGCACCTGGGGAGCAGCAAATACAGGGAAGAGCTTTCTCTAAAGTCCCCTATCTGCACAAAGACTGATCGATCCTCTGGGAGATAATCAATTGTTGTGAATCCCTCCCCCAGCCATCTCAACAACTGGGGGAAACTGATGCATATCTCAGGAAGGAAGGCAGGCTGCACTACACCCAGAGCCCAGATAAACTTTGTCCTAGGATATTGTCTATTCTTTGGGCCCATTCATCTCCCTCGAATAGTTTACTCTTCCTCTAAAATTGCCTACATCCTCCATTTCCCTTGCCCCTGTGAAAAGAGTATTTAAGCTTCAACTATCCAGCCCTTCTTTAATTTCCATACTTTGTGTGACTTGTGTGTGCTTGCACATTAATAAATTTGTATGCCTCTTCTCCCGTTAGTTGGTCTATGGGGGTTTATTTCAGCAGACACCGTTATCTAACCTTCAGAGGGCAGAAGAGAAGTTCTTCCAAACCTATGAAGCATCAATTTCAGGAAAAAAAATCATTTTGGCTACTGTTTCCTTTTTCCCATTCCACACATTTGACTATACTACACTAGCTCTGGGAAGTAGAAATGGAAAAGAGACTAGGAAAAGGAAAGCAAGATAGAAAGAAAAAAGATGATATTTATAAGTATCAATGTAGGACATTGAGAGAAAAGAAAGCCTTCAAAGTAGCATAGAAAGATGGAGAAATATTGAGTTTTTCTTTACTGGTGTCTTATAACCTTAAATTACCCCTTGGGACCTTTAGACCCCTCTTGAGGGCATGGGCCATATTGCAAAGATTTTTTCAGTTCACAGGAGAAAATTTAGCTTTACCCATGATAGGTATTCATAATTTTTTTTCTCTTGGGACAAAAACTATCTATTTATAGACAGAGCTGAGGTGAACCAAAAAAAATTATATATTTAGTAATTCGCTGAACATTTATTGAATGCCTACTGTCTGTCCAGCACTGTACTAGGCAGGTACTGGGCAAACAGTGGTGAACAAAGCAAGATCTCTCCATCCTTGTGGATTTTAGAGTCCAGCATAAGCTTAAAACCTTATTTTAAAAAGCAGGTGGCCTTTGGTTTGGGTCATTTTTGCTGATTTTTTTTAATATTGCATTAAAGTATTATCTTGATCACCGAGTTTTTTGATGCTCCCTTAAATTTTGTACCTAATGCAAGCGCCTCTCTCACCTTCCCATAGTCCCCGTCCTGATGAGCTGTACCTTTGAAAAGTTGACAAGGAAATTATAAACTGTCTTATTGTGGTTAAAAATTCTTTGGGGATAATGTGTCAAAGATATCAGTTTACCCAGGTCACAAAGTTGCAACAGCTGCAGCAGCAGTTACTTTATCTTTGGACAACTTCTCAGGAAAATAAAGTGTATTTGGTAACAAATAATTATTGAGTGCCTGCTTTTTGCCAAGCAATATTCTAGAACTGATTATACACCTCTGAGCCTATTGACAGAGTTCCTGCCAACCAGGTGTTTACAGTCTGGTTAGAGTCAAGGGAAAGACAACAAATAATGACAAAAACCATAGGATAATACAGTACTAGTAAGTGCCCTAAAGAAAATAAAACAGGATAATGGGATAGCACGTGGCTGTGCGCGTGGGGCTGTGGTTAGGGCTTTGACTCTAAGGAGACAAAAATTGAGAAGAAACGTGAATGATGCAAAAGAGCCATAAATTCAACAATCTGAGAAAAGATCATTCCAGGCAGAGGGAACAGCAAATAAAAAGTCTTTGTGGTATGAACCCTTTTGTTTTTTCAAAAACAGTAGGCCTGGGTGGGTACATGCAGTCCCCAACCCCTAGGCCCCAGACCAGAGTGGTCTGTGGCCTGTTGGGAACTGGGTGCAGAACTCTGCCTTCCCCTTCCATCTCTGCCTCCCCCACCCCACCCCGTCCCTGGAAAAATTGTCTTCCATGAAACTGGTCCCTGATGCCAAAAAGGTTGAGGACTGCGGATCTAGAGGATGAGGGAAAAAAGAGTGATTCGAGTGAAGTTGGTGAGGTTGGAAACCTAATTATGTAGGGTTTTGTAGGCCCTATGAAAAGCTTAGATTTTTTTTTTCTGAGTTCCATGGGACATCATTGGACTGCTTCAACTTGATTTGCATATGAAAAAACTATTATAAAATGGTTTGGAATGGAACAAGAACAGAAGCTGGTTGGAGATGTTGAGGTGACCACATTATTAGCACTAAAAATGGAGATACATAGACAAATTCTGGATAAACTTTGGAGGTAGATCCAACAAGCCTTTCTCTTTATTGGATCTCAGCTCCACCACTTACTGGACAAGTTCACATAACCTCTTTTATCTCAGTTTTTGCCTCTGTAAGGTAAGGATAATAAGTGTGCCTATTTTATAGAATTGAAGTCCTAGAAGAATGCCTGGCAAACATTAAAGTTCTCAAAAAAATGTGAGTTTTCACTATCTTCATCATAAAATGCAGGAAGAGAGAAATTAAAAATGGCCTCTAGGTCTGGT